>JANHFL010000669.1:10044-36284 GCA_032468155.1 Oxyrhabdium leporinum
AACTCGGTCCAGGGCCACGGTAGCCTCCCTATTCCAGGCCTCCACTAGCTCACTGGCCGAGCTGCGTGTTGGGGTCTATAGATCTCATTGAGCTATTATTAAGTACAGAAGAAAGCTATTCTGGAAAACAGCTCTAACACAATGATAGAATATCCAGTTGGCATTACCTGTTTTGAATCATGTACTCATGCACAAGTAAAGGTTGAGTTCACACATTGGGTACACCCATACATAATCATGGTTTACTGATGTAGCTCCATTTTCTGAATTTGCATATCGTGCAAATGCCACTAATCACATTGTCCATATTATGAGAACTACAACAATGTTTATCAAACCTGGCAACTTTTAGATTTGTGAATTTGGACTTCTGGAGTAGCAATGATGATTGGAAGATGACTCAACTCAAACCTGATTGGATCAGCTTTCGGAAATCCTCTCCATGCAAGGAGAAGATTCAGCATTACCCACATGTGCTCCACACAGTAGCTTCCTATGAGGAAACTATAAGATAGTGTCTGTGGCAAGAAGCTGAGGGATTGATATATGTAGCCGAGCTGCAGTTTGGCTCCTTTAAAATGACACTGCGTTCACATACGTCCTTCCTTAACCACTTCTGGAATTTTTTGCTAATGGCTTTTTTGATATTAAGAACCTGCAGAATGGCAAGTTTCATTACATTCTTTCCTTGTATCCTTGGTGAAATACGTTATATGCCAGTTTAAGAACTTAAAAATTCTTGTTTTGGAATAAACAAGAAAAAAAGGTTATCAGAACATTTTGAAATAAGATTTGGACTAATTACAAGAATTCTTCCTGTAAGTTGTTTGTTTTACTTATTTTATTTTATAGTCATAAAAATATGAATATTTTATAATAAAGTATAAGAAATCTCCTCATGGAAAAATATTGATCAGAAAAAAAAGATAAGATTAGACTTTGAGTGTTAGACACCAGAAGGAATGAGAAAGAATTAAAGATTATAATTAAAGAAGAGACCCATCAATAAAAAAATAGTCTAACTTTGGAAGAATTCAAAATAATTTGGAATAATGCATTCAAAAGTTACTGTTAAGATTGTCTGCTATCATAAAAATATATTTAAAAGAGGTTATAGAAGAGAAACAGGATTCATCGGACAAGACTGAGACTGAAGCTGATTCAAATGTGGATTTTAAAATCTCGGGTTACAAATATGATATGGGAAAAGATGTCACACTGGATTTACAACTGAAACCAGTTGATCTCTTAATAATTTAAAGGAACATACAAATAGCAAACCAGAAGACTGACTTGGATAACGTTCTTATCCAAAGGTTTACAAAAGAGACCTGTTAAAGTTTTGAATGAATTTCTGAGAAGAGACAATGCCCAATGTTCATTATTCATTATTTCTTGTCTTCATATAGCAATCTTCCTACAAACACAAAGGTAGGATTGTTCTCTATGCTTTACGGATCAGTTGTGAAGCTTACAATGACAACAGACTATAATACAGACCAGAAAAAGATTACCTGGTAGAATTACATTCTTCGTCTGTCTATGCAGGTACTAACAATCAGCCAAATGAATGGATGGGAATAGGATGCTCAAGGTTAGGCAGAAAGTAAAGCGTTTTTCTCGTCACCTCTCTGTTTATTGACTATATCTACAGTAGAATCCATGCTGGTCTCTTATACACATGTATGGGCTTATATTTCTGATTTTGTTGTTGGCTTTTCTATATCAACATGAGCATTTGCCATTATGTTCAATCATCACTTTCTTAATACTCCATTCTTCTTCCAGTGCTGTATTTGAACACCAGACATTTTTCTTTTCTATTCCCAACTTCCACCCCAGATGTATATAATTACATTAAATATTTATTTAATGTATACCTCTTTACTCTGCCAAAAATTCAAGATGACTAATAAAACATTAAAAACTAAATTAGAATAAGAGTAAAAAACCAAAATGAAAAGTAACACTAAAATAGATACTAAAATAATCTAAATATCAAAAGTGTAATGAAGACATGTATCCTTACAGATTTTGTAAATACAGATAAAATAGATATCAAATGCAACCCCCCAAGGCCTGTGGTTGCCTAGGAATGATGCAGAGGGACCCTCCTACATGCCAGAATAACAGGCATCAGACAGCATTTCTTATAGATTTTTTTTCATCTATGAAGGTACATAATGGGAGACCCAATTCTTTAGTTTAAGGCCATATAAATAAAAAATGGGCACTGGATGGCAAGAGAGAGTCCTTGGTATTTCTTTGCTGCCATCCAATTGCATGAAATTAATTGTCAGGCTATTAATGGACGGCTCTGGCAGGAATGCACAGTCAGGACCTCTACTACTTGGATGGGAGACCTCTAGAGAATACCAAAACTATAGATTAGATTGGGGTGCTAATAAACATCCCAGAAAAGGCATGGGAAACCACTTCTGAACAGTTGTCAAACAAAATTGCACGTAGGTGTCCATGAAGTCACCAGGAATCGAACCAGTTCAAACGAGACTTTCCTACACATGCCATCATCTTGAATTAGATCCAGTAAGCAAGTGCAGATCTTTCACTATATCAGCATATTATTCCTGGATTTTAAGCTGATTAATAATCTTGCCATCAGATTTTAGACTGGCTGTAAATTCTGGTTAAATTGCCTGCATTGCAGGAACCAGGATGGGATGTAAAAAAGTTATGAATATTTACTGCCAAATCAAATGGTTTGGTAAGGATTACAATTGGCACCTTAGTTATGCTTGCACAAATATATTTCTCTGATATAGTAGCCACTTGTGAATTTAGTGACAAGGAGTATTCCCAGACTGCAAAACTGTTATTTCCTAGAGGATGAATGAACAGAAGCAGAAACCTCAAGCCCTCAATTTAACTTTCTATTTATCTATATAGCAACTCCATCTTATCTGGATTCAATTTCAGATTGTATAATTTCTTTTTCTAGAACAAGTAGATTCTAAAAATTTCAGTGCACTCATCGATAGATTACATCTTCTCAGCATATCATTCGGGCAACAGCAATGGGAAATCTACCAATATACTTAAAAAGTAGAACAAGAATTGCTCTCAGTATATATTCATTTGACACATGTAGTAACAACATATATGAAATCAGGATGAATTGTAACAAAAGAAAGAGTTGACTGCTATTGCCTGTTCTGCTTTAAAGTCTTATGCTTTCTAACCAAGCCAAATATTTAAATATAGTTTGCACATATTCTTTTATTTTATAAAGTACTTCCTGAATTACCTATGAAAGCAGTAATAATTAAAATCCAGCCATCAACATACCCCAATCAGCATCTAAAAAACTACTTACAACAGGCACCATAAATACCACACGCATAACTACACACACTGCTAGAGAGAAGTTCCCCGAGGATGGGCTCCAGCACGAGTCCAAAAGCTCAGAAGACAAAACATCTGGTTCTGGTGACCGACCCAGATTGGATCCTGCAACATTATCCTGGGACAGGTATATTTGCCTACATTCGTGCCTAGTAATAATTACCATTTAGTTTGAGTCTGCTGCCAGAACTCAGATTCAACAACTTGAGAGACGAAGAAGAAGATTGTAGCTCTACATTTGAAGGAAAACTACGCAAAACACTCTACATATTTACCAAACGTTTAAGTAGCAGATATAGGGGTGAATTGGGATGGGGAAAAGAATTTTGACTTTGGCTTTGACATGGGCTCAGCCAACCAGCATTCACACATGATGCAGTACACTAATGCACTGGATTTATTTTGTAAAAATGCTTAGAAAAAAATAAGACATACTCCCAATTTCTCCTCAAGATCAAATGATCAGTTGCGGGCTACTCTTATCGCCAACGATTCTACATAATAGTAGTCATGAAACTTTAAGCTTGCATGTTAAATGGCAAGGGTTATTTGATGTCTTAATAAACTATGCTATGGAAACCACTGTCACACTATATTTTGTATCACATTTTTGGGTCTCTTCTATGGAGATTCTCAGTCATCCAGGTCATGGTTGTCTCAAAGGTGCTTTTTCAAAAGGTAAGTGGACTATGTTTTTCCCCCTGAGAAACAAGAAGAGGTTTCGCTTCTCATCCAAGAAGCTTCATCATTTTCAGGTCTGTTCATGTGAGGGAGGAGAGCTAATTCCTATGTTAAATGTGGAATGTAAGGTCCTCTGAAGAAGCATCCAGCTATGCTGAAATCATAACCAGTATCAGATTTTCAAAGAAGTGATGATAGAAAACAGAAATTAATTAATCAGCAGCGATTCATTCACATTATAATTCCATTTCCCTATTATAGAAAACACACACTGCTTCAGACTCAAAGGAAATAAGCTCTCTATGCCACAGCTACCAAAAGACAATATCCATGCCCCATTAATGCAGCCAAAGGGTGTGTTTAGATTATTAATACTCCTTACTATCCACGAGAAAGGAAAGATCCCCAATGATGTTCAAATGGTCTGCTTTCTTATCCACTTTCATGAACTTGTCCTTTGGGCCCTAATAATGGAGTTGGGATTTCAAAGCCCCCCCCTTTGCTGCTTCTGTCTTCCCAGCCAATGGACCATGTTAGCTTAGGGTGATGAAAATTCAGAATCTGATTCCTGATTTAAATGAATTGAATTTTTACTTATTCCACATATGCATGCACAAAAATGTACAAACACACATATTCTGTTGTCACAAACAAAATATTACCTATTTGGAGCAGGTTATTTCTCCTTTTTTTCTGAGACCTCTTTCCAGCAAATATTGGCATACACATCCATCCTAATATCTGTCTGTCTGTCTGTACATCCATCCATGATAAACAGGTGAGACTACTTTTAATTTGATAATCCTATACATGTTCCACTCACGTGCTTAAACATGTTCCATGATCATCACCTTGGGAATGTTTTAAATCAACCTGAGGCAGGAAAATTGAAACACTTTTAAAAACTTGCATTCCCATTTGTTTTTCAGTTCAAGAATACTACCCCATCCTTCTCTTCCATTCACAATGGAAAGCATAATAGCATTCAGGAATCTTCTTTTGATTTCAATCATCTCAGTTTTCTTATTATGGAAATATATTTTCCATAATGCTTCTGATTCCTTTCATGTTTTAAAGTGCTAATTTACATGAAGTATTTTTATTTTCTACAGAAATATGATGATGCTTTTGCTCTTGAATACTCACATACCCTTTCCCCTTTTCAATGCCTTAGATATCACATTCAGAAAATACAATGCAGTGTGCTAATCGGAGACAGTCATCGTTCTTGCTGTAGAGAAGCAGGCAACAAGATCCCAGTTCAGTGTTTCTCAGTGTTTGGTGGCTTTAAGACAGATGGACTTCAACTCCCAGATTTCCCTAGCCAAACCTTGCTTCTGGGGAATTTTGGGAGCTGAAGTCCACCCATCTTAAAGCTGCCAAGGTTGATAATTCTGTCCTGGGCTATTATGAAGTAAGAGGACAATTTTCAAAAGACCAGTGTAAAAAAATTGCACTTCACCCCAAAGCCCTTCTTGTGGGGAAATGCATTTCTTGTTGTCTTGAAGAATTTAGGTGAAGCTATACAGTGGTACCTTTGTACTTGTCTGTTTTGAACCCGTCAAATTTGGTATTCAACGCATTTTAACATGAACATTTCGTCCTGGTACTCATTGTTTGGTACTTGACAAGCAAACTAGAACTTGTCAGTGTTGGTTGCCTCGTGACTAGTTCCTTATGAGAAAAAAAATTGTTGGGCACTCATTGATTTTGGTAATTGTTGCACCTCCTGGAACAGATTAACAACGTGCTGAGGTACCATTATACAAATACTTTTGAGAAAATATAATAAATCCTTGGAGTTTCAGAATGGGGCAAACTTAAGCTGCTTTGCTATTTTGTTGCCTAGTGTAGTGTCTTTTAATCCATATTTGCTAGCAAACAATGGTTTAAAAGATGAAGTTGGAAACAGGTTACGGGAAATAATAGTTTAGAAAATAACCAAAAGCAGAATTTGCCTGGAAAGGAAATATAACTCCTTTGTGGTATCATTACTTCCAAATTGATCCCGCAGCATTTCCCATTCTGTTCATAACCCAGGTAGGATGATTAATGTTTCTTTAATATTTATAAGTATATCACACATTTTTCTGTATAAACATTGGATATTTTTGACTGGCTGTCATCCTAATCTATGTTCGGTGCCACATTAATCATTTAAATAACCTGGAACAACTACAACTCCATTCTTTAGGGACAGTTTGTCTCTAATAGATGCACCCCAGATCATCTTATTCTCCTATAACCCAATCAATTTATATATAAGTTCATTTTTAGTTTAACTGGAAAGTCTGTTTATTCAAATCTGTATGCTAAAACAAATTCAAATTCAAAACTTCCACATCTATACACTCTGATTCTACCTGTCTGGTTTAACCTACAAGTAATGCAGATACTAGAAATCCTAGATTTTGTAACCTATCTAACAACCTCAGTTTTGCCTTCATGTCCATGTATCATTTTCTAATTCTACTGACGCCAGCATGGACCATGACCTCTTTCTTCTTCTATTATTTTCTAAGCTATAAAAGCAATACATGTTCACAATTCCTAAACTTTTGTAGCAGCCACAAAGGATATGACCATTGTAAACTCATCTTCTGTATCAATTACAATTTAGCCATCTTCTGCTACCAGGATATACCTGCTCCTCACTTCCCAGCATGTGTTCTTGGTGAAAGAGGGTATCAATTCACAAATCTCTTCCACGGAAATGCTTTTCTCATCTTTACAATGATGTCTTATTACCCCACAATATCATTTTCTACCACGGTCAAGGACCCACTCACTCTAGAATAAGACACTTTACGACATCCATGGAGAGCTTGCATCTGTGTGTTCCCTTTCAAAGAAAGTTACAATAGTTGAAATTTTCATGAAATGGATTCATTTTCCTTTAGATACATTGAAGTAGCTTAGCTGCTGTTCATTACTCTTTTCATTATTTCTGATTCCATTTTTTATCAAAAAGCTTTAGGAACACAAAGCTAGTTTCAGAGCAACATAGATTTCTTTGCTATAAAAAGTATTCTTCAACCAAGATTCTAAGTAAAATACATTTTTGCTGATTCCTTTGAATGCCAAAATGGAATATGAGCAAACTGTTTTCAAAACCAATCTGGCAATAAACCTGGTAGTCCCTTTTCAGAATAAGCAAGAGCTAAAAGTAACCACTTGTTTCATGGATGTTTCTTTTTATTGCATATTCTGAGTTTAGAAGTGTACTAAATACTTGCAATCTGACACAGATTACTGTATTGGAGAGAATCCAATCCTTCAACAAAACTTTCTAATTTACAATGTCAGTCTCCAAACCAATTTCTATCACCTTTCAAAAGCATTCATGATGCTAATTTAAAAGTCTGCATTTTTACTCTCTGTCAATATTAACTTTTGCTCACTTAGTTCTATTGAAGCATACACTACCATAAATCGTCTTCTTGTCCTTGTAAAATTCTATTTTATGAATTTATTGGGAATAGAGAATTATTATTAAACTTGATTAAAGGATGATATTTCCTGATAATATATTATCAGGATATATATTTAGGCTTTGTCATTATAGCCAAAATTAGAGTCTATATAGTATTAAAGTATAACTAATTTATACTGTACTTTAAACATGCAATGATGTATATTGACCTCAAAGCTTATATCACAAATGATATACATTTGTTTCTAATGTATATGATATACATAATGATACACACAAACGATATACATTGCATGATGTTTTGTTGGAATATATATTGCAATTAGAAATATGTTCAAATGGAAATATTCTTGCCAAGTACATAGCATTGGAACCAACTGTATCTCTCTGCCTGAATTTCTATCAAAGCTGCCTTTGAAATGGAAGAGAAGGAAATGGGCCTTAACTGAATTTCCCTTCAAATGCCATTTGACTTCTTGATTTAAAAATGAATGTACTGTGAATATAATTCGATGAATGCTCCATCCAGGTTGCTGAAAGAACATTAAATGTCTCCAGAGAACTGGAATGAATAATTATGCTTGCTTCTTTTGAAGAGTAGTTTAGTGTTGAGAAAAAAGTATTGATACCCTTCTTTATACATTCACACATTTACTGTGTGCAGGCTCACTGGGGGCTACTTTTTGCCATCTAGTAAAAGGCCAAGGAAAACTAGCTACACACCTGTCTCCACCTCAGTTACAATAGCAAGTGAAACACAATGGACTCTATAGTGCTTCACAGATTAGTAAGCAGATCAGACACAGGCACATTAACTTTAAAGGCAATGCTCTCAGGTGGCTTTAGAATGGCAGCCAAGAGCTATTAAGAGGGGGCCATCCTGTTATGTTTAGAGAAAAGATGCATTGAAAAATATGATGACCTGTCATTCTTCTCTTTATGCATCAGTTGTGAATTACATCTCCCTGAGCAACACTGGCTACATATTGTAAACTGCAATGCAATAATGTTATTTCATTTCATCTATTTATTTAATGGTTTAAGAACATCCACAAATGGGAGAGATGTTCTGTTTTTCAAAAAAGTAATTTCCATAATTTAGACCTTTCAACCAAACTCTATTTTTTTCTCTAGCTAGCATATGCAGACACAAAGAGACACAAACCCACATTACCTGATATACTGTAACCAAATCAAATAATAGCCTTTTCCACATTGTACGAAAGTGTTACATTAAAAATAACTAGAAGCAGCCATTCTTTGTAGCTGTATACACTCCTGTCAAAGAAATGCATGATCAAATTATACTTGCTAAACTTAGATATAGCTATGGAATGCAAAATAATTATTTTTCTGAATTAAATAATTCTTGAACAGAAAATCCTGAATGTGATTCAACATGCCCCTTTCATACACATATGTATTTCTAATACATGCACAGATATATGTACCAGTCTGATTTTACTATCCAGTTAATTCCACCATTCCCATTTTGGTTTTAAACTTGTGATACAGAACTGCTATTTGTTATTTGGCTACTGTACAATACTTGAGATGTTCTTGTCCTAACTTAACTTTTATTACATGACAAGAGAATTGACTGGGTATTAAAACGATAAGTAATCTGGATATGGTTTCAAGATTAAGATCTTAAACAGTGGTTATAGAGTTCCAACATTCAAATAACCCTTTATAGACATTTTCTGCAACTTAAAAAAAGGAATCAAATAAGATGATTAAATATAGGTGTACTGGAGGAGTTTCAAAACATTCATTTGTGATTGTTGTTTTTGAAAATGAAGAAGATGAAATGAAGTCATATCATAAGAAAAGTGGGTTATCAAAAGAAAGACCCACAATTAGACTAAAACATACTGACCTGAAGCATCTGCTCCCACTTAGAATTGGATAAAAATGCCCTTACATGTTGCATAAACAGATAGAATGGGTGATACAAATGCCCCTTTGCAACTACAGCATTAAGTCAGCCATCAGCCTTTGGCTTCAGTGTTGTTTGATCATGTCAATCTTCAAATGCCCAATAATTGATAGAAGTATGTTTCATACTGCAGATCATGTTACAAGTGTCTAACTCCATGGAGAATTTGTAATAATATAGCACAGAAAAGTATATTTTGTAAAGAAGAATTCTTAGTGATTTGAACTCTTCATTTATATTATGGCATGGGGTCCTTTCTTCAAAGGCATGTGAACTATGCTATATGGTTAGAAGAAAATGATTACCTATCACATACCACCTGGAACAAAGATTTTATGACAGAATCACAGCATTATAACATTGCAATATACTGAACAATCCAAAGAGCAAATTATTGCTGCATTACAACCATTAATTTTCTAAGCTGCTGCCCATTAGATGTATGTACTTCAACACCTGCATTTTGCAGCAAACTACATGGTAGCTAAGGAAATCTGATAGACATCCACAAGATACATATAGGAAAAGCTTGCATATATATATATTCTAGTGGATATAAATCACATCATTTTACTTGATAATGCTTATTAAACATAATGGCTTATTGGTAATGTAGTTTGGTAGACATTTTTTCACCCAGATAGATCAATAACTGAGGAGGAATAACTAGGCAGTTTCACAACATTTAAAAAGAAAAAAAACCATGGATTTTTAAAGATAGAAGAAACAAAATTAAAGCAACAGGAACTGTGGAATGATACCACAATGCTGAAATTTAAAAGTAGTAACGATATGATTAATGTAAACTACAGCAGTTCCACTGAGCAATTTATTTTTTAAAAAAATAAATAAATAAACCAAGGGAGATTTTCTTGTCTTTCAAATAGAAGATACCTCTGTGTTTGTGTGAGCACATGCATGTTGGAATAGGAGTATCAAATCAGAGGGCTGTAGGGAGCTGACCAGACTCTACAAAAGGAAGGAAATCACTGGCAGCAAAACTGGCGTGAAAATGCCTTTGGTCACAAAAACTTGTCCTAGATTGATCTAATGCACATGAAATGAAGTCAATTGTGCTGTGAGAGCATTTACAGTGCTCCCAGGCCTTACATCTACGGCAAATATTTTAGAACATTTAACTGCAGTTACAGAAATAAGGCAAAAGCAGAGGAGGAAAATGGTTTTTCAATTAAAAAATATAGAAAATGTTAATGGAAGGAGACTAAAAAGAATCAGGGTATTAACTATTGGGCACTGATGTTATTGGCAAGATTCACTGATAGGCAATACTGTGTATACAAATCAGTATACAAATGAAGAGGAAAGACAGTATCTGAAATATATTTAGTTTCCAATTGGAATAAAGCATTCTCTTAATTAGTACAATCAGCACAATTTAGGATATTTGCTGTGTAATTTTCTCTGTTGTCCTTTCTTCATCCTCATCTCTGCCTTGAAGGAGCTGTGGGAGAATATTTAAAGTTCTTGGAAAAAATACTAAAAAGCATTAATTTCCTCTACAGATTATAACATGCCCTACTACTTTCATCTCCTTCTTCTGAAAGACGTAGCATCAGCAAGCATTTTGATGCTTTCATATTACACTCCATTTAAAAAAACAACAACAAATCTCTTATCTTCCAGTTGCTTGAATTGAATAAATTTGCCTTTGATTTCAAAGTGCAAACTCAACCAAACTCTACTTTCATTGAATTTCAAACCTCCCATTTAAATCATTCCAGGGATGATTTGCGTGGGACTGTTGAGATGTAAGATATGTGAGCTATGATACTTCAGGTCAATCAGCATTGCCTCTTAAACATAACAGTGTCATTTTATCTAATTTACATTGGCAAATCCAAAGATAAACCCACCATCACAAGTTGTTTTTGCCACTTCTGCTTTGAACTGAAATTTTGCTGAACAAAATGAATAGCAAAGGGCAGCACAAGAATAAGAAGCAGAAGTAGACAACCATTTTTTTGCCTTTTGGCATTATCTTTTTAAAGGTCTATGGAGATTCTCAGCCATCCAGGTCAGGGTTGTCCCCAAGGTGCTTTTTGAAGAGGCAACTGGACTTTCTTCGAAGAAAAAACAAGAAAGTCCAGTCACTTCTTGAAAAAGCACCTTGGGGATATATTTTTAAAGATAAGTTTTAAAATATAATTTTAATTGAATTATAATTTTGTCAGCATTGTGGGGCATTCATTTTTTTATTGAATGGCATAGCCTTTCAACAGTTAAAGTTTATTTCATTGCTTTTCTGTCAAAACAAATATGGGTAATATTAGTCATGTGAAAGCTCACATGTGCTTTTTCACGCCTTAAAAGAGTGGTGGGGCAATATTTACATTTTGTTGCAGTAAAATCTCCTCTAGAGATTCTACTATCCCTGCCACATTCAATTCATTCTTATAATGAACATTATAAGCAGGCACGGAAACACGAAAAGTTCAATAATTTCTTCCCTGCAATGAAAAATTTTGATCTCAACTAGGCAAGCTTAACTAAACTAGCCAGCACCTATATTAGTATGCCTGTCTCCATGTGTGTACATATTGTTCTCAACAGGGAAACCTGCTGGCTGTAATTTGAACAGTCTAAGAATATTAAAGGATGAGAATTTTCAAACAGTGGATCATAGTAATGATAGATCTTTTGATGTTTGTCCTTTGTAAACATTAATCTATCACTGCAGCCATTAAGCCTGAAGTCTCTTGAGCGATAGCTGAGGCTTTTAAAAGCAGCTACATTTTCAGAAAAATCATAACATCACAGTTTTGGGTGGCTACATATTTGAAAATTATTAATATTTTCAATCCTGATGAAGTGGGAAGGATGCTTTTCTTATGAAAATCCCCAAATTATGTGTAAATTTTTATTAGAAACATCAAAACATAGAAAACTGATGGCAGAAAAAGATCTGCCAGTAGTGTTCAATTGAGTCTACCCTTTGAGATTGTTTTTGCTTTCTATTTATTTATAATTTTTAATTATTTTATTTATTTTTGTTGGATGATGGGCATATGTTTATTCCAAGCATGTTTAAACTCAGTTACTGATGATTGATCCATTACCTCAGCTGGAAGTTGATTCCAAGTTTCCATTACTCTTTCTGTAAAGTAATACTTTCTAACATTAGTTTTGAACTTCCCTCCTGTCAGTTTGAGGTTGTACCCCCGTGTTCTTGATTTTGGTTTAATATAAAAAATACTGCCTTCTAGAACCTTGTTCCTAGAGCTATGGTGGCACAGTGGTTAGAATGCAGTACTGTAAGCTAACTCACAGCTCACTGTCAGGAGTTTGATTCTCACCAGATTCAAGGTTGACTCAGCCTTCCAGCCTTCCGAGGTCAGTAAAATGAAGACCCAGATTGTTGGGGGCAATATGCGGACTCTGTAAACCACTTAGAGAGGGCTGTAAAGCACTGTGAAGTGATATATAAGTCTAAATGCTATTGCTATTGCTAATATATTTAAAGATTTCAATCATGTCACCCTTTTCTCTTCTGTCTTCCAGGCTGAACATATTCAGTTCCTCCAATCTCTTTTATTTTTCTGTGAAATGATGGAGAGTATAATAGCTAACATAAACCTATTAGTGAAAGAGGAAGAGAAATCACAGCATTTTCATTTCAATCTATAAAGTTCCCTAGCAGTAAGACAGTTATACTTCTGAAATTTCATGTATAAGCTTGCATTGTTCAGTCTCTCTTTGCATAACTTCTCTTATTCATAAATCATATTCTATAGAGTTGTTATATGCTTATGGTTTTTGCCTGAATGAGTTTAATGAACTGAGACCATTTAAGAACACTTGTCCGGTGTATCCCAACATCCTGTCTTCAACAAATGAGGCCACATTCTAATGAAAAGCTCTGTTCTTTAATGGAAATGTTTTAGGTAACAAGAGATCCAGTCGTTTTATTGCTGGCAGTGGAAATGTATCCTTCTTCTCTAAGACTGAACCTTGAAGAAGCCAATTCTGCAATCATAATCTGACCTGTTTATCTGACCTGTTTATCTGTTCCCCTGTGATGTCACCAAAAATAAATAAATCTTCTGCTCTATTATTGGAACACTTGAATCATTTATTTTATTCCTTTAAAAAAGCTGGGTGGAAATGACAAATTAAAGAATAGTCTTTGTACCATTTTAAATAAGCAAACAACTAGAATCAAGGGAAGGAGGGAAGCAAAATAGCTGAACTAGCATTTAACTCTCTAGTATGCATTCCTATAACTCAAGTTACAAAAATGCAGAAAGGCTTCGCTTGTGCTGTATCAAAAATATAAGCTAGGAACATTTTATATTTTAAATATTCTATGAATATTGCATTTGTCTTTACCCATGGGTACTTGTGCCTTAGGACAGATGCATTGAGCTTTCTGACTAATAGCTGTTATATAATGACTGCTAAAGCACTCAGTATTCCCATCTTCCATGCATTTCCCTTTGTGATTTCTGGCCTCATTTATTTCAGTACTAGGGTTTTTTTGTTCCGTTACTTAAAACCTTGCTTTGAAAGCTCAGGGGTCTAGGAAATCCTTTGAAAGGATGCTTTACAATATGCAGTAGTGTGTAAGCAGCAGATTTCTTCAACTCATTAAAGCACCTGCCTCTTTTCCCCAACTCTTGCATTTTCTTCAGAACACTTTCAGATTGTCTGTTTTCCAATGCAGTAACACTGGAAAAGAGTTTAGCTGCTTTAATGAGTTGAAGAAAGATGACTGAATCTCTTGTGTGCTGAAGCACCTCTTTTAAAAGCTTTGCATAGCCATATTAAAGAGATTCTAAAATACTAATACTAATTATAAAAGTGATAAGTTTCACTGATGATCCCAAGCTACTAAGAGTTAATTTAATTTATAACCATAATAACTTATATGAACAAATGACCAAACTGTTTTTAAGCTGGACTTGCAGTTGAAAATATACTACATGTAGTAACTCAAACCAGTACAAGTGTTCTGGATCTGGCACAGGAGAAGCTGGGATATTAGCAATGAAACATGACCTCACCTCCAATATTGAAACAAAAATAGCTAATTGTACTTTTGCGACATCAAGGTAATTAAAACTGACAAAACAGAGCACTTACTTATTCAGCTGAATAAAATACTATATGTAAAATGGAGCCTACATGATAGAATTAGATTTTCTATATGATAGAAAATAGATAGATGATAGATAAATTTTTCCATCTATTTATTCTGTCGCATGCACTCAAACATACACACTCACAAATTTTTCCTGGCAGTTTCTTGTAACAAGTATTACTTGTGATCTGGCAAATTTTGCCAGATGTTAAATTTTGCTGTAAATCATAATGTTGTAAGCTACAGCTTGTGCTGTCAGAGTGAAAGTAAATCAACAGAAACATGATGTTCATTGTTATAGCTGAACAAAAAAATGCTTATCCTTGTAACCTTAATTTGCAAGGACATTTTGCCCTGAAGATTTAGTTGTGATTCTTGGTAATCTTTATATGTTTTTTTCCTCTTCAAACTAGAATATCAACATGATGTAGACACATTGTTACATTGTATAGTAATGTTAGGATCTGTTTATCCTTGACATTTAGTCTCCCATGTTTTAGGAGCTAGGTAATAGAGGTTAAAACGATTCATTTCCTCAAGTGCTGGTTATAACCAATTAACAAGAATTACTCATTGCACTATGCCATGGTTTGGTTAACTATGATAGCTGACTAAGGACAATTGCCTGCACAGCACCAAGAAGTAAACCGTGGTTTACAAATCACAGTGGCTCAGTTCTTACTCCGTGCAACATCAGTTTTATGATTTAAAGTGTGAACTTCCTCATGTATCCTCTCCTTCAGAATGTTGAATGTATTGAATTATTGAATTTATATTGAATTACATTTGCTGAGACTCTCACACAGCCGTTGCATTAATTTTACAATAATCAAGTGCTATGCTAGTACAATAGTGTGTTTCTCTGAAATAGTCAAAAGCCACATAACTTAGTGTAAAGAGGCTACTTCTTTTTGACTCATTTTCTTTTTCACCCCAGTTCAGCAGGAATTAGAGCCCCCACGGAGGGAAGGAGGTGAATTCTATTAGCAATCTCTCTTTGTGTGTTTGCTGGAAGAACTTTTCAACGTTGGAAAAGAAATGGTTCAGGTAGTCCAAATACAATGCCCACTTTGAAAGTGACCTTCCACTTAAACAATGTTTTGCCTTCATGCAAATTTAATCTGGTCTCCTTCCTTCTACCAGTCTTCTTCAGGGATTCCAGTCTAAACCTAAGATTCAGTTCAAGGTGGATTTCTTTGTTTAGTATAATAAAATGGAAAAAGTGGAAACAAACCAAACAACTAAATTATTTTGGGATACATATAGATGTATAGTTGGCAGCTTCACCTACACATATTGGAATAGCTGCCAAAGGCTCAGGACTGTTTCAAGGAACTCGGGAAATTTCCAAACAAATAACTTTTCTGGTTAGGGCAGACCAGAAATCTTCAAGAGACCAGATGAGAGGGAAGTTCAAAGACTGCAGAAAGAGTAGAATATTTGGAGAGATGTGATTAATCTTGTATCTGGACTGAAAGGCAGTGTGTCTTTCAGAGTAAACAAACGGAAATCTTAGAATCATATTAATGTTCTATTAAATGACAGAATAAGCATACTGAAGGGAAACACTGACACTAGTACCCCTTCCCAAAACTTTTAGAAATGAAAGGGCATACCAAGAAAGTAACATCTTGAACTTGGATTGTCCAAATACTTTGAAATTATATACAATAACTAGTTTTCTCCCAAGCTGATTTTATTGCACTGGTCAACAGTGGTTTAAAGCAAGTTTTGACCTGCCTAGATACAAACTGTCTAGTAACAATTGAATTGAGGATGGGTTTACTGTGGACCTGTTTTGAGCTGTGCTGTTTTCCCTACATACAATGATTCCTTGATGTAGCAAGCTCTTACTAACTCTTCCCCTGCAATGGATTTACTTTGCATTGTTGCACTTGCATGGAAACTGAGTAACCGGTCTTCATTTTTGGTTGGCAGTGAGAGTTTTGTCACATTTGTTCCCTTGTATCTTTTTTATATTTAAATTCCCAGATATGAGATCTATGAGACCTTAGTACAGATTGCCAGATTATCTAAAGTTGTCTTTTAGGCACATAATCTAAACCAGGGGTGTGAAACTCAATTTCATTGAGGGCCACATCAGGGTTGTGTTTGATGTCAGGGACCTGGGTAGGCATGTCCAGGTGGTTGTGGCCAGCTCAAGATTAAACCCTGCAACTGCAGAAATGCAATAGCTGATGAGGAACTCAGATATTTCATACCTGGTTACAGAAAGAGAAACTTCTTTGTCTTGGCAGAAAACCAGGAACTCTTTGGCTAAGGGCACATATAGACCTACCTTTTGGCAGAATGAGAGAACCTTTGATGTTTTCCAATTCTGAGAACCTTTATGAAACTTTGAGGGGAGGGAGGGTACTTATTTGTAGTTAGAATTAAAAGGTTAAATGTGAAGGACAGGAGCAACAGTCAAAACGTAAGTTTCAAAGTATAAATGATTTAAGCACTAGTTGAAGACATGGGGGTACTAGCTCTCAGCATAGTTTTTCAGTATCTCGAGAACTATGTCAGACAACGATAGCTCTCCTTTTGCAAGCCCTGCTGTAGCTTTAAAGCTATTCAGACACGGACTTTATAGTACAAGGTTGGGCATCATTACACTCTGCCCCTTTTTATAACATCCTCATTTCCAAGGGAGCTAATATACTTGCAATGGAATAAGGAGAGAAACCAACAATGGACCTGATTCTTTGTCTGAGCAAACGTAGGTTAGATAAACCAATTCTGGCAAGAGAAGGGTTGTGCTTTAAGCAAATGCAATTATAGACAAAGGAGCTAGCATTTCACTGATCAAAATTTAACACATCAGAAAAAAATAATGAACATGATGTTCAAAATATTAAAATTCAATATGCTCACCTAGAAGATTGAAAAAGGAAAAAAGATTCTGAGAAGAAGAAATCTGGAACATTATTAAAGCTTTTAATTGCAAAAGAAAGCCTAAAGATAATCTGAGGTCTTCAAACATGGACGTTGTGTTTCACTTATTAAATAGTTAATTTCAATGTAACTTGGTGAGGAGAGCGGTTAACATGGTAGCATAACCAAGTGGCTGACAGAATGAACCCATCATCCCTAAATAGGTGCTCTCCAAATAGATTATCTTATTTCTTGAACTCACCAGAGAGCCTTCAACATTGTTTTTCCTTTCCTTTCCTTCCCTTCCCTTCCCTTCTCACCCTAGTCTCAGTGTTCCTCCTTATCTGTAATAGGGACATAATATTTATTTTATTTTGAAGTTGTTTGCGAGGACATAGCAAATAATTTTAAATAGTGGAACCCTAAAAATGTGTGTCTTTAACATATTTTGGATGCTAAATTAGATGCTAAGAGCCATGGTGGCGCAGTGGTTAGAATGCAGTACTGCAGGCTACTTCTGCTGACTGCTGGCTGCTGGCAGTTCGGCAGTTCTAATGTCACCAGGCTCAAGGTTGACTCAGCCTTCCATCCTTCCGAGGTGGGTAAAATGAGGACCCAAATTGTTAGGGGCAATATGTTGACTCTGTAAACTGCTTAGAGAGGGCTGTAAAAGCATAACAGCACTGGGAAGCTGTATATAAGTCTAAGTGCTATTGCTAAATTAATTGAATTTTGCAAAAAAACAACAACCCAACAACCTTTGTATCTGTACACAATAATCTAGCATTCCACAACTCACTTGTTAACTTTCCTTAGGTCACACAGAATGTAGAACATTCTGAATGCTAACAACAATTAAATTCACCCACAGCCATTTAAAGTGGTGAAGCTGATTTCATGATGTAAACAAAAATAAGCTCTGATGCTTACTCTAATTGTAGCAAATGCAGACACTGCATCTCCACCAGCAACAGTAGCAAATATTCTGCACAAAAGCTTACTCATTAGGGAGATTTACTGGACTGCTTTTTGTTGGAGGAGGAGACACATTCATGTCCCCATTGCTGTTGTTGCAGGGGAGAAATGCATTTAATGTGCAATATAAAAGTTGTGAGGTTGTATATGAGGTGTCTGTTTTCTGTTAACAGATGTAAACTTAAAGAAAACTTAAAAGTAATACTGATAAAAACTAATTCAAAATAATCCAAATTTTCATTGTAGGATTTCCCCCTCCAATTGCATGCTTTAGTAGATTATTTCTTGACACAATATATGGTTTGCATTTAATCTGTTAAATTGAAATGGTGCTGCAGTAACTTGCTAACATTAGAATTAAGCCTTGATTTCCATTGTAATTGAAAGTGAGCATTTCAAATTGCTTCACATATAGGGAGGTATAATTTTGACTTTAAAGAAAATTGGCCTTTTTAAATTAAAGGAAGCATTTAGTTGGGCTTGGTTTCTGTTATTTTAAGAAGGAAGAAGTCTTACTTGCTTTTGACCAGCTTAACATATGCTTTCTATGACATAGGGCCTTTGTGCTATTATGCAGCAGATTGGATCTGAAACTTAGGAGGGAGCCTGACCCGTCTGCATTCTTTAGTCCTTCTCCTCCCCTGTCCTTTATTTTCCTTCTTTGAGCTATCCATGAGCAGAGGACTAGACTGCAAGAGAAAGACACCAGGTATTAGCTTGCACAGACAATGAGATGGTATCTCACAAAAGGCTCCCCACAGCAGTGACAGCTCAGCAGCTATACTTGGTACAAAGAAAAACCTAGTCTCTGTTGTTTTGGGCTTTTTTTTTTTAATCTTTAGATTCAATTCTAGTTAAATCTTTTGAAGGCACTGACTGAAATACTAGTGCCCTTATAATCCAGGATTGATCCCTCTCTCTGCTCCTGTGAATCCAAACTATTCATGGACGATCTAATTGAATATGTGCAGAAGGGGGGAATTGCCTGCCAATGATGATATACTTTGGCTTTAATAATAATCTTGGTGTCTAACACAGCATTGCATCTTAATACATGATAAATTAAAAGCAAGTAATCATAGCACTAATGAATAATAGATCAGCTATAATATTAAAGGAAAATAATGGTCACTTTTTCCACCATCTATACGTGACTAACATTGGCAATCCAGCACATTTGATTTAATTTTGAGAGGCCATGTCTCACTGTGATGACAGAAGATTCATTAAAAACTTATTGATATTCCCAACTCAACCTCTGTATCAGATAAAGGGTAATGATAGAATTACTCATTCGTTCCTCAAGTTAAAAACATGGACTTATTATCATGATTCTCAGATTCCATTAGGCTGCTTTCTTGCTGAATTATTTGAAGCCATAGTCAGCAGAGAAAAGTAATTTAACTGCAAAAAGTGTATCTATAACTATCAGTGTACTTTATAAAGGTTAAGAAAGAGCCCAAACAAAACAATTCTTTTTCACATTTTCTGCTCAAGGGGAAATGGGATTCCCTCTTGAGAATTAATATCCAGGCCAAATTCCTGCATCCATACACCAGTATATGTACAACAAACATCAATACAGAAGTACAGATTACATTCACAATCACAAACCAGGGACAAAAATTCTAGATAGTTGCTCAGACATAATGAAAAGGCAGGTTAAGCAAGCATATTTATATGAAAGTAGCACAAATGGTGGGGAGGAAATTAAAACAGATTTAGAAATACTAGCTGGCTTTGACTTTTAAGGATGCTAAACATACGACTCTGACGTTACAAAAAATTACACCTTACAGCATAAGCAAAATAGTCCAGCTGAAAAGACGAATATAGTGCTAATAAAACATTAACACAGAAACACCAATAAAAGCTTTCAGGCAGCCATACTGAAGCATTAGTGCAAGGATGTCAAGTTGGTTCAAATAAAATACTAATACAAACTAAAAATAACCATAAAGGAGACAGCAAGGAAAGCATATGTACCCAACACAAACACAGGGTAACATAAAACATACACAGATATTTGGGGAGTCACTCATTTAATTCCATATTTTTGAAAGCTGCTGCTGCTGATACAACAGCTATCCTACGTCCATAAACTCCATCTGCCCTTTATTTGGTTTCCCGTTTTCAGAAAAATCTAGTTATATTGAGGAAAAGCAATCTTTCCGCTGACCAAGAATCCAGATACGAAAACAATTGAAAACTCATTGTTGGTCCTTGCATCAGCTTGTAAGTAACTTGCTTTTCCAAGATTGTTTTCTTAAAAAAAAAAATACTTACCAGAATACCTGGAGAAAGGGGATGTTAAAGGGAGCAAGTTTCCAGCTAAAACAAAGAAGCAAGCTAAAGAGAAAGAAAGTGCAAGTGAGAGATAGAAAGCACTCTTTAGAGAGGAGAAAAAGAAAAGGGAGGTAGCCAGTGAAACCAATTTTATATGAAGGAAGAGAAAAAGAAGGTCCCAAAAAGTTAGGAAAAAAAGAAATGCAAATGTGAGGACCAAGAATATGTGATAGCTACATTTCAGTAAAAAAAAATATGATTAGAATCCAGAGAATTATTGGTGTGTAATAGTAAGTTTGTTAACGTGTGTAGAACCAGTACAGATTTTGAAGGTATCAGAGAAGTGATAAGAGTATATATATATTGTGTGGCATTGTGGAAGATACTGTCTTAATAGTAGAGTTCAACTCTTAGCATCTTCATATATTTCAGTCACTATATATTTAAATTGTTAGGAAGTGTACAATCAGGTTTATGAATGTACTACTTATAATTGTCAATGGAAATACTGTGTATACTGAGATAAAATACAAGAATACTGACTCTATTACTCCTAAAGGTCATGGATTTCTTGGAATAAATACTTTTGAGAATTGGTCTTAAGCTGAGACCAAAAGGTTCCAAGTTCCATAACTTTCAGATAAAGCTACTACAAAATTATAGGCTAAATTACCAGCTGCTTATCCCAGAAGAAGGAAGAGGTCTAAATAATATGCTAATTAAAAAGTGACCCAAAATGTTGATGAAGTTAACATAGGCTTGCTTTCTTGGTGAACTGTGGTAAGTAAGAATCATAATCAGACACGGAAGCTGTTTGGCAAATATGCTAGCAAGAATCACAGCTTTTTATACATTGGGCTAGCATAATGAGAGGACATATTTATGTATTTATTTATTTGCAAGTTGTATCAGTTTAGTAGGAAGGCATATTTTGGAAATACTCTGCATGAAAAATGACCTCTCAGATTTAAGCTCCTCTCAAGCTCATTATACTAACTTTCTAGAGCCAGACTTGAAATGAACTTGGCTCTTTGCCCCATAAATAATGACATGGGCAGTTTCTGTAAGTAGTATTTAAATTACCCAGAAGACATTATAGGAAAGTAGTATAAAGACACAATTAAGTTTAAAAAAAAAAGACTTTTTTTCTATAGATAAAGTTTGTCTCTATTATGATGAACTTCAGGGGCTATTCCTGAATCCAGCTGCTGATTTGCTATAATGAAAACACTGCATTTTATTACTGCCAGCAATGTACAATAAATTCTATGCCTTCTGCTTTATTTTTTAGATGCCCATAAAACAGTGGCGTTGTTTTTATAAAACATCATAGTCATGCATATAATTTCAGCAGTGTCATATTGCTTGCCCCCGCTCCAGGGATCATACATCTCCAACTTTTGTGGTTAACTATTTGGGGACAAAAATTGATCTGTTCCTTCCTCATGCTTCTACAACACCCAAATATCAGGGAATTTTCTTATGTCTGGTGACCTAATTCAGATGCTGAACTCTGAAAATGATAGAATGCACAATCATTTTATATAATTAAATTTTATCTCTCATTTCCGAGAATGTGAAAATAATCATTTCATATGTAGACGAATAGAATCTCCCTATCGAAACATAGTTTACAGGAATCCCCTGGTTCAAGGACAGGCAGTAAAGCATTGAACACTGAGTGTATACACATCTTGGCATTTGATCCTTAACATATGCAATCACTCTTACCAGGTGATGGTTGCAACACACAATGGGAGACATATAAAGTCCTAGATGCTAGAAAGGAATCTCTCCATCTTCTCATCATTTTTTTCAAGTTGTTTTATTGTTAACGCTGCCTGTGATTTTAATGCAAACACTAATGCCTCTGTTAGCAAACAAAGAACAGCATATACCTGAGCTAGTCTCCTTGAATTTATTAAATGAAAAATTATTCATTAATTCACTCATAATTATTCATTATGCTGATGATGAAATAGGGGACTTACTCTCATTTGCTTGTTTTAGGACAGAGCCCATTTTCTAGGTGACATTAGCTTCCAACAAACAACCTTGATACACTCCTTAGTGTCAGTGTCTAGGAGAAAGCTCAAGTGCTCTGGCTCTTTTGTTCCTCAAGGATTCTATTTCAAACCAGTTTAAAATCACAGAAATGAATGGGCTCTTTTCCTTTTTTTACAGGAGAGACAAGTCGGCAAGGTGGAACTGAAGTGATATGATGGCTTGATAAGACAAGCGCATACTGTGGCCAAGATAGTCTTCATTATTACACAGAGATTGCTACTTGCTGTATTTTTCACACATCAATAAACAAATGTTCAAATTTTGTTCCCGACATTTTATAAATGATTGGGGTTCAGCAATATATATATATACATATATGCCGTTTTGAAAAAGGAACTCTCCTTGACATACATGCAGACTGAATTACTCACAAGGCTGTTTGTCTAACATATTGTGATTACTGAAAGACTTCTCTAAAATTTGAAGGACCTAACTTCTGCCTACTCTGAATGATTAATAGGCAGATCTACAGGTTCAACATCAGAGTAGGTATTTTTACCTATGTATGTTCAAACTCTAAGAAAGATCCTCATTTGACTACATCAGGATGTCCTCCCACACCCTAGAATAAGAATGGGCAAAAATTTGTTTGGAATGATACCATATCACACATTAAATTGCCCAAAAAAGTTGGGGAACCAAGAGTGAGTTTATATGTTAAAAAAACTATGAGCTCCATCATGTTCTGATATGAAAGATTCCTGTGTGCAATACAAGAAAGTACCGATAGCGATATATACCTTTTGCATCAACTTCCAAATAACAGGCACTGTGCTTAAAAACACACACATAAAAAGCGGATTCCCCAAGCCTCCGTTCTACTCATCTCTAAACCTTGCATGATTTTTTTTTCTTAAAATGTGCCTTTTAAGCTAAAATTATTGTGTTCCAATTTTCAGCTTAGCTTCTTTCCCCTTTATCTTCGAAGTAAGCACACTTCTAAGGAAAGGGACTACTGCGTCGGAGCTTTCTCTAGCATTGCAACCGTTCCTACAACTTGGAATAGTAAGCAATATGAGTATGTGGGAGCAGATGCTCCTGACTGAAGGTTACGTTCTTTCTTCTAGATAACTTATGAAAACATACAAAACAGAGAGAGACACAAACACATACAAAAACAGAGAAAGAGAAAGAGGAATGTTAATATTATTGGCAAAGGCTCAGAAAGATATCTTAGACAAAATCTCAATTCAGAAAGAAGAAAAGATAGAACTGGCAAGGAAGCGGCCAAATTCTGATTTTAATTACAAACATTTAGGTCAAAAGGACTTGCTTAACATCAAGGATGAAATGGCCATAAAATGCAAACTAAGATCAGAATATGGTCCTTTGACATAAAACCATATGCAGAACTATTGGAGAGTTTAGGGCGCTCCTTATCAGAAAGTATGTTCAGACTTTTTTTGTTGTTGTTTAATTACTGCAGTTAATTTGAACTGTTCTATTTCCACGTAGCTGACCCAAGGGGTGGGGGGGGAATCAACACCTTCCATCCAAATAAATCAAAACCAGGATCTCCGCCATGAGGAAAGGATGCTGCTATCGCCCCTCCCCCGCCCGACTCCAACCTTTCTCCTCCGAGATTGAAAAAGGAAGCCCCACTGATGCTCCCAGCCTCTCCCGCTTTTTGCACATCCGTAACATTTTCGATCTTTTGTGCCTGCATTGATAAAGCAAAAGAAGCAGCGGCTGCTATAGGTTTCTGCCCTACTCCGACATGATGGTTACCTTTCCAAAGACCCGACTCAAGCAGAAGGCGGGGAGGGGGGGGGGAGGCGGAAAAGGGATCCCGCTAGTGAGAGTTTAAGCTCAGGAGGAGAAGAAAGAAAGTTAGTTCAGGATACAACGTCTCAGAGCTACTGGTCTGAGTGTGAGCCTTAACACTTCCCCGGATTTTTTTATTTTTTATTTACACCTACTTTCAACTCTCTGGCTGCCCATCTGAACGCGCCTTCCTCCCGCTTCTTGTGGGGTGCACAGCCTCCCTTTCCCCAACAATGCCCGAGAGATCTGCTGCTACCCAGAGCATCTTCCTCCTGGGCTGCGAGTCGGCTTAAGGAAGAGCTTCAGACGCACCGTGGATCCTCTCTCTTCCTCTCTTACACACCCACCGCCACCTTCGTGTTTGGCCCCTCTCTTAGCGCCTCTCCCCGTTCTCCTTTCAGCAGATCTGGAGGCAGCGGCTACTTTGAAGCCCCCCCTGAAGAAACCTCGTTCCCGCTCCCCGCCTCAGCCTTCCCTCGCAAGATCGGTCCCGAGACTCCCGGCTCCGAAACACCAACACGCCTCAAAAGAGAGGTTTGGGCTCTCTTCCCGCTGAAGACTCGCTCTTCGCAGGAGAGAGAAAAAACCCGACACGAGGTCCGGTCCGGTGTTTTTACCGGCTTGGAGCTTTCCGGGGGGGGGGGGGGAAGAAGAAGAAGAAAAAAAGACCGTTCATCTCCCCAAAATAAAGAAGCGTTTATCCTGCTCTAGTCCCGGAGCCGGGAAGTCGCCCTCAGCCACCTGGGCAAAGGCAAGGCAAACCTGGCCAGAGCGGCAGCCGGTGCGTGAACAAGCGGGGGAGACGCGGACTCCTACCTTGAGCGCCTTTGCGGACAGTCCCTGGTGCTGCCACCGCCGCTACTGCCGTCCTGTCCTCTCTGGCAGAGGTGAAGAAGGGACCCGCTCGCCCACTGGCCGCGAGCTTCCTTTGCCTGCCTCTCCTCCACCCGCCCACCCCTCTGCCCGGACGAGCAGCGGGAGGGGGTGCTGCCGAGAGAACAGCCTCGCTCGCTCTCGCTCTTGCTCGCTCTCTTCCCCCCCCCCCAATCTCATTTTGCAGCCCGCAGTGATGAGCTCGCTCGTGCTGCCTGTCATTCATTCCCTCCTCTCAACTCTCCAACGCGGCGCTTCGCTCGCCCTTTCCAGAGTCGCTGTGCCGCCGCCGCCGCCGCCGCTACCGTATTCGCTACGGCTCGGGCTGCTGCAGAGCCGCGGCCGAGCCGGAGGAAACGCTCGGTCCGAGAGAACAAAGCGGCCAGTGGCAGGCACCGCTGGCCCACCGGCCAGCCAATGAGGAGCCGGGAAGGGCATCAAAGGGGACCTTTACCTGCGCTCCATCCGTGTGGAAAGCGCGGAGGGAGGGAGAGAGAGGGGGGGGGAGGAGGACTTTCTCGGACGGCGATGAGCGGGTGGGTGGTGCCGGGACCTCTCGGGTCGTTGTCGTCAGTACCCAACTCCTGGGCCCCAAATTCTGGAGGGACGGCCGGGAAGGAACCCTCCGCACTTTCCATCTTGCCTTAGCAGCCTTTATGGGCTCTTTCCCTCCCCCCCCCTCCGTCGGTTGACTCAGGCAGGGCTCGGGGAGATTGATATGGTAATAAGCGCGGGGTGGCCATACTTTCTCATTACTGTGGAAACCGAGGGGGGTAGGGAGTTCAGGACAAAGGCCGTAAGCGAGGAGAACAAAACCAGTGGCTGGCCCTGGAATGTCTGCCATTTCTCTCTCCCTCTCCTCGCGGCCTCCTCCTCCTCCTGTT
>JANHFL010000669.1:41714-59795 GCA_032468155.1 Oxyrhabdium leporinum
GACAATAAATTTAAATTAATAAATTAAAATTCAAAAACCCCCCCCCCCAAATATATATATATATATATTTATAAAAAAAAAAAAAAAAAACATAGAGTGGACATAGAGTGAGAAGGGGCAAATGATTAAACAATTTTGTGAAATTACTTCAGTTCTAACAGTTTTCTCTCAAAAGATTCATATTATTTTATATTTGCTTTAGCAATGCTACATTTTTCCAAAGTTCATAACATTATTTTGAATATTGAGAATTTTTTATCAATAAACCAGTATGAATCAATTACAGTTACTTAGAAAGTCACCTAAGAAGTTTATTGAAACATACAATTTGGCCAGTGATACCCATTTTTTTCCCTGCAACTGTTTATTTAAATCAGCTTTGATTTAATCATTTTTATGGTCAAGTGCTAGTCTGGGGAAAAAGAATAATTATGCCTCATCATTTAATATGCTTGCACACATTGTAAATCATGAATACAGTTCTGTTTTAAAAATTCCTCTGTTTTAACTAATTCTTACTGAATTCTCATGATGTTGTATTTCAGCTTTCACTATTTATATGCCCCTGGATGTGATTACATATAGCTTTCAGACTCTGAAGTCAACATAGTTGAACAGATCTTAACATTGTCAGGTTGCGGAAGACTGAGATAGGTAGTGTTGCTTTCATTTCCTTTTCCACTGGATTTTCAAGAGAACACCTGAAAAGTTAATTTAAATGTTAATCTGCTCCAAACCTGCCACACAAAATTAACAACCTGTTGTGAAAGAAGAACTGCTCCTTCTATGTCTTAATGCCCATAACAAGTACTTCAGTGAATATCTACAGGCCTGTTATTCCCTTTTACACCAGTTATTATATGTTCCAGCTTCTAGCTACGCAGGCATTACTACAAGTTGAGGCAGCCTTGTCTTCAAAGCACTCTGCTGGTGTAGGCTCCAGGAAAGGATTAGCTTATAGCCTAGTAGACACTGAGGCAATTATGCCTTCTGTGAGAGCTGGGAGCATCTGGATTTGGATAATTTAAGTTATTAGAGAAATCAGGGAAGCAGAAGACATTTTGGGCAAGGGCAGCTGCTTATTATGCATATATATCTCTGCCAGGAAAAGAGACAGGAAAAATGTACTCAAGGGGAATAGAGTAGACTTGCTGTGGCTGGCTTTAAAGTAACAGGAAAGCTACATGAGTTTTACAGGAATTTTGATATCATGCAGGAAGGATTTTCAAGTTGATTCTATATTAATGGCCAAAAATCTAAGATTAGATACTCGGAGACTTTTTACTGCAATTCATTTGTTTAGCATAAAATTCGGTGCATAAACTGGCGTAGTCTTAGCCTCTTACAGAATTTCAAGAGCATCTGCATGAAAAGATGCATGCCAGAATGTCAAAGGCCACACGAGGAACCTCTTTGAAGCTGGAGTTAATCTCATCTTGATTGCAGCTTGTAGTTAAAGGAGACTTTACTGGTATCTGTATTAGAAATAAACAATGATTTCAATATGTGTTCCTAGAAACCAAACCAAACCAAAACAATATTCTTAGAAATTAGTGGGGTGATTTGGTTTCATTTTGTAATTTCCCCTTTCACCTACAAAATGTTCTAGGTTTCTATTTTAGCCTTGCAAAATCGCTCCCATAGGTTCATAGGTGAGCAGCAATCTTGATGTGGTTCTTCCTAGTTTGAATCATTATACCACGCTGTGTCCACGATTAGGAAGAAGCATAAACTTTGTGGAGTCCCTGGTTCTTTCTAAGCTTGGTTGTCTGCTTGCAGATATTTCATTACCCAACTAGGTAACTTCATTAGTGCTGGTGAGTGTGGGGTTTGCTCCTTGTTTATGTACAGCAGCTTGCCCTGCCAGCTTGGTGGGAGTGTGGTTTTTCTCCTCAGTAGTTCCTCGATTAGAGTATTATTTTCTGTTTGATTGTTTCCCTCATGTTAATCCCTGCTTGGTGTTGGCTGCTGGAGAGATTTTTTTGTTTCCATCTCAACTTTTTATTGTCTCTTTTGAAATGTACTGTATGTAAATGTGGTTTGTCTCTGTGTGTTTATTGATAGCTAGTTAGTCTGAATGCCAAACGTTCAGGAACTCCCTAGCATTTTTAAATTTAGTTTGATTTAGGATACTTACAGTTTCCCAGTTGAAGATTGTGTCTTCCCATGAGTCATCTACAACGTGCAGTGTAAAAACTAATGGCCATTATGTAGGACAGATAGACAGGAGACTAGCACAGCAGATCCATGAACACCAATTAGAGATCAGAAGACATGATGAAAACTCCTTCCTCTCACAGCATGTGGTCAGGCATAAAATAAAATCTCACATGATATTCTAGTGAAGAAAATGGAAATATATGTGTTGCACTACAGTATATTACCATGAGATGTTCAAACAATTGTAACCAAAAGTACATCAATGGCCATGTATCAGCATGGAATTGTTGAGCGGCACATTGTAGGGCTCTGTTTTGGGCCCCGTAATATTTTTTACTTATTTATGAATAATTTGAGCGAGAGGTTAGAACATAATATTATCAAATTTGTCAATGATACAAAGATGGTGGGATAGCAGTCACCTTAGAAGACAGTAAAAAATTCAGGAGGATCTTGACAAGTAAAATAATGGGCTGAAACTAGCAAGATGAATTTTAACCGAGAGAAAGGCAAAGTCCTGCTTTTGGGTAGAAAAAAATATATCAAAAACATGAATGTAGAATGGGAAGGGCAGGGCAGAACAGGAGCACATGGAATGTCCCAGTGGTGCAACTGCAGAAAAGCAAATGCAATCTTAGTGGAAATATACTGTCTGTCCAGAAAAGTAATCCTTCCTGTCTATTCTGCATTGGTCAGACTTTATCTATAATATTGTGCCCAGTTCTGATTATTGCGTTTTAGGAAGGACATTTTCAAAGTGGAATGTGTCTGAAGTAGCTCAACCAAGATGATAAAGGGCCTGGAAGGAAAAACCTCTAATGAGGAAGTGTTAGAAATTTGGATATGTTTAACTTGAAGACAAGAATACTGTAGGGAGACATGGTAGCTGTTTTCAAGTGTCTGAAGAGATGTCTTGTAAGATGAGAAAGCACAGAGTTATATTTTTAAATTACAAGGAAACAGATTTTGGCTGGTCATTAGGAAAAATAGCTTAACAGTAACAGCCATTCAAGAATGGACAAGCTGCTCTGAGAGGTTCTCCTTCACGGGAGATGATAGAGGTTGGATGGCAATCTGTCAAGGACAGCTTGTAGTGGATTCCTGTACAGTGTGTGAGTTTAGAAGGTCCCTTCTCCCTTTTACTTTTCTATGCTTCTCTGTGTAGTTGCTGATGGCACAGTGCAGCTCATTGCAAACTATATGCAGCTAACAAACACCTTGAGAAAAGTATACTCCATATCCAATATATTGGGTACAATACTGTATTGTATTTACATGATTAGTCACAGTAGATGTTTCAGTGCAACATGGGCAAACCTGCAAAGGGATTGTATTTGCTCTATATGGCCTCCCAGAAAATGTGCAATTTAGAAGCAGTGGCCCTTCTTTCATTATCTGACTCACAGCAACCTATAAAATTTAAAACTAAACCAGCTTTTTTTTTTAGGTCTTTCCACCCAGGTTTGCAGCAAGTTTACATGTGATAGGAACGGCAACTAATTCAGGTGGTCTGACGAATGTATACTTTCCTTTTTATTCATCCTTAACAGTGAAAGAAAAAATGTTTCTTAAAGGTTTTTCTGACTTTCACCCATTGCAATACAAATGTATTGTGTTCCTCTATGTTAAATTCTGTTGAGCCCTATGTAATTAGAACTCATTATACTGGATAATTTTTTTTCAGAACGTTATGAAAAAATGAAACACTATAAAACAAAGTTCTTACTAGCTTCACTGATTACAATTAACTACAGTATATGTTTAATGGGAAGTTTGTTCAATCTAAACTTATCAGAGACAGCATCAGGATAAACTCCAGCTAACTGACATGCTTGAGTATTATAATTTAGTTTTGATTCCTCCCTCGCTCCTCTTCCCCACCATATTGCTTGTTGGATACCTTTTGTTGTGCATTGCCTTAAATGTGGGATCTAAATTCCTTATGCTCAATGAGATGAGGAATGCCTCAACAACATGGAGCTGGAAAAGGTGCTCTTCTTCATCAGTATGAACTCCATCACCTTTGCATGTGACTTCACCTCAGCAGGTGGGATGTTAAACGAACCAAAAGGTTTTAATGAGGCATGGAATTGGAACCAGCTTGTTTTCTCAGTAAATTGTGCGGGAGCGGTGTGTGTGTGTGTGTATGGAGGGACAGTGTTCTTTAGAGCCTCACTTTCTGCAGCTGGAAGACATACTCTGTACCCATCCTCGGGGTGACAATGGAGCCCTTGCTGCATCCTTCAATTGTATGTACCAGCAAAGAGCACATACAAAAGGGCAGAAGCATTAAACACATGGGTTGCTTCAGACATTTTGGTAGGTTGATTTGGTAATGAAGCTGCTGCTAGGTGGAAGACAGGGTTATCAGATTCTGGCTTCCACAAGTTACTTTGTTAATTGGAATAGCCTTTGATAGTATCAGTCATTCCTGGGCTATTAGCTCACTGTCCATTTTGCTTGTTCTTCTCTAACTATCCATGAAATGTCAGAGGATCTAGACAATAATTACAGAGACATAGGGAAATAACGTTCTGCAAATATCATCAAGCATGATCTACAAATTATTTTCATGGTTTTTTTTCATTTCACACTAACTGGGCTCTATCTTCCATTGGCATCTTAATACTAAAGTACAACAGAGTGAATTGAGAAACAGAAGTGTGGATAAAAGATAGATGGAAAATTACAAATGTTTTAAAGGAGTAGAAGAATAGAATGGCCAGCAAAAAAAAAGGAGGGGAGGGACTTGCTGTATGATGTTAGAAAGATGCCCCAAAAGAGGCAACATACCAAAACCTTGGAAGACATTCAGCTGGTGAAGAAAGTTTCATTGGTTGATTTTTTGCCCTTCTCAAACCATGACTGTTAAACTATTCAATGCAGAGCAAAAAAAATTTAAATGGCAACTGTGTTTCAATAAGTGTTGGAAGGAGATGAACAGAAGACCAGAATTCATTAGGAAAATTTTGGATAAAAGTCATAATTAAAAGCAAAAAGCCCCTGTCCTAATGTACCTCAGTCCTTTTGCAAATCACTAAAAAGACCTTTCATTCAATCTGAGATGTTAATACAGACCCAAACTTGAAGATATACAAGAGATACAGAATCTAATGTTTTCTAAAGAGACCAAAATAATTTCATTGAAACAAAAACAGGAAATATTTGCTTTTGGCTACCTATCGGTTATTTACTAGGTGCCATTTAACACCAGTGATGGAAAGAGTTGTTTGGTTTCAATAGGCTTGTAGATTTACTTTGATGTATTGACAAGATGACCAAGATGTCTTTTGTTAATTTCCTAGGAGAATTCTACTGGGTCCTTTTCAAAGGGAAGGAGAGTAAGGTTAGGTTTACTCCACCACCGTGGGGAAGATGAATGGGAATTCTGGGGAGAGGGAGCTTTGGGCTAGAGAGCAGGTCAAGCTCCATTTTCATTCACATCAGCTGATCCTGTTGCCACGGTGGCTGGTTGTGAACAGTGTTGCCTTTGGGCAGACATCTGCTGTCTCGGAAGAGGGCTAGCTCCACAGCATACTTTACAATGGGGCTCAGTCAATGGAAGCAAGCAACTTTCAGTCATCTATGCCAGCAATTTAGGCAGTAACTCAGAGGCAAAACCTGTACCGATTTAAGGAACATGAAAATCCACATTGGATCATCTACTGGGGCTTTATTTTTTTGGCACAAGAACTGTACTTGGCTTTGTTTTCACCACATCCAAGCCTCAAGAACCCACCTCCCCGTTTTGTCCCAGTTAGAGACTGTATTCCTGACAACAAGCCCGTCCCTTAGCCTGCAAAAATATTTGCTTGCCAGAATGTTATATATCCTTGTGATAGTTACAGTATCACATTGCATAAGTTATTGGTCAGGTATTTTAAATTGTTCTTCTCCTTGCCCATGATGGTGACACAAATAGGGGATTTCCTTAATACCTGGATGACTTTGCCTTGCTTGGGAAACTACATAGAGGTACCTCCGGTCAGGACTTGAATGGGAAACCTCCAGGAAATTCCAGGGGTTTAAGGTATGGCGAGATGTCAAAAAGTATCCTGAAAGAAGGGCAGGAAAATCACATATTTGTTGCTGCCAATAAAAATGACACAGACAGATAACCAAGAAGCCAAACATGACCTGAAGGAAACAAAAGTCTTTAGGGCAAATCCAATTTTAAAAGGCAGATGACTACACAAAACAAGAGATGCAACTGTTTTCCATGTTGGAAACCTGCTTACCGTGATGTTCAAGCAGCAGAAATGTAACATAAAGTTGAGGAGAGAACTGCTGTATACCTTTTAAGTGCTTTGAAGACCTTGATGCTCTCTAGGATTTCTAAATGCTGCTGACCAATAACTTACACTAGCTTGGAAAGCCCATCTGATCTCTGCCTGAGAATTCCTTCTAAGTATTCTAATGCTGTCAAATCTCATTCTAATAACTAAAGGGCTTTCCAATGGAGTAACATCTGCAGAGGTTCCCATTTCTCTTACTTGACGCCTTCACTTCCTCTTTCTGAAGTAAGAATGCAAATACAGCTACAAAAGTTCTTCCAGCTAGGGACAGCTATTTCGCTGTCAATTACAAAGAGAATTGTTGTTGACTTTCCCTCTCTTGGGGCCATTGCTCTTATTTTATATGGATCCCCTCTCTGTAGTACTACCTAACAATTATACCCAGAGAAAGAGAATGTCATTACACCTGAGCAGTTTTCAGAAGCTCAAAGTAATCTCTAAAGAAAAAAATATGGTTACTTAACATTGTGACTCCCTAATTGTTATTTGTGAAGTGTCAATAAGCTACATGTTGAAAGTTTGTTGGGCTGAAAATGCAGATTGAAAACATTTCACCCAGGGAAAAGAATAACATTTCTAAAATGGTGCTGACCAGGAAGGGCAGCAGGTACTGTACTCAGAAACAATTATTTAATTAGTACTATCACCTCCTTTCATCTAATTTCAGTATGATATTTGTAACAAAGCCAGGAAGGCATCTGAGTGCTAATTAAAACAAAACTGATTTAAAGCATTGGTAAATAAGGTGGTGAAATTGGAGAGTTATAGTGAAAAAGTGCTAATGCTTATCTATGTAGCACATTGTTTCTGAAGCAGAGGTTTTTTTCCTCTTTGAAAAAGGTTCCACACTGTTGTTGAAAGACATATGTCACGCATACTTTAATTTTAATCTTTGCACCAAGTAGCAGTTAGATGTGTAGCACTAAATAGCACTTCTGATTCTATGAGTCGATGGACATTTATATACTGAAATTTATATATTATTCATTTTATGTAAAATCCCCAAATTATTTACAGTGATATAACCCAATAATATCCAGCTATTATCACACACAAACACACACATAAAGGCACACAAACAAAGCCATGCAGTATCAACCATTTTAGAGGTGGCGAGTCTGGGAAGTGGCACAAATAAATCATTAATCTGCAGAATCCCTCTCCTCCCTTCAAAACCCCCCCCACACTTCTCATAAAACCTCATTAGGATGAACCCTTCATAATGCAGGATCTGAATAGAGAACAGCCTCTTCTGCACTTTGATTTAGAGCTTTCTCCACTTGGAGTTAAAGTGATTTCTATTCATTCTTGAGTCAGCACAAAACAATGCCAGCATTACATTTCCTGTCTTCTTTCATCCTTTATCCTGCCTCGGCTGTGTCTATTCTGGGTTCTGTTCTGTGACGCTTTGGCAAGAATGCCAGCCATCATAGGCTGGGTGATTCGTTTCCCTCCTCTGAATTTGCTGCCATCCCTCTTCAACCCTTCACCAGCCATCAGGGAAAACATCTATCAATCAGGACATTACAGCGAGCATGGCGTACAATTCCTTTCAAGACTTCTGTAGGTGGATTTGTCTCTTCCTCCCCCCCCCCACCCCACCACACACATCCCATAACTTGAAAGAAACTGATGGGATGACACCAGAACAGAAATAGCCTCAGAAGCAGGAGGCAAAACATATGTGCTTGTAATCATGCAACTACTGTCATTAAATACTGAAGAGCAGAAGCTCTAAAATTGTCTAATGCTGGGCAATTAACTCTTAGTTCATGTATGTGAGCTGGGGTGGGGGTGATTGGAAAGGACAAATTTGGGGAAACTGGCAAATAAACAAACACCCCCATCCTGTTTTTTTTCCTTGATGGAATAGCAAAGGACGGCTTTCTTCTCTTTGTCCTTGCTGGAAGCTGGAAAAGAAGCGGATGTCAAAACACAGGTTTGTCTGTCTGTGTGTATATACAAGAGAAAGGGAGGGAGGAAAGGGAGAAAGGCATAAACAATCTCAGCAAACATAGTATCAATGGAGAAGGCAAAATCTGAGAGAGAAATAGCTATGCTAGAGAGTAGCTGGTGACGGGAGAAGGGGTATCTTTCTCAATACTCCCAAAGGCCACTTCTGATCAGGTTATGGCATGGTTTCTTCCACTTCAATGAAGGTTTTCAAGTGGAGTCTCAATTATCACGTACCAGGGTAGAGTAGTAGTGTGCAGGGGGTTGGACTTGAAGACCTTTTAGGTCCCTTCTGACTCTGTTTCTGTGTTTCTGTGATCACAGTTTCAGCAGGCAGGCTAATGTCTCTCTAAGGGAACAGACAGCTAAGCAAAACAGGTTTTACATACTATACATTAAAGTTGCAATCATATGGTGGTGGACTAATAAAGACAATACTATTTTTATTCTACTACAGTTAATGCCCATAAGGCTTTTTCACTCACAGGCTGGAGATAAGGTCAACAACATGGGATTAAGAAGTGAAATTCAGATATGATACATGACTATATTATCCACCCAAATGTTTCTCTTCCTCCTCCTTTCGTTCAAATCTCTATAGGCATGGTTTGTACTATGAGAGACCCATAGTCTCCCCCCACGGGGATCCCAAAAATTGCTGTATTCTTTTTTCTTTGGAGTATTTATGGTTTGTTTTTCTTAATGATTTTATCCATTGTAATTTATGATTGTTGATTTTAATATTTTAATGCTTTAATGTTTTTATGCTGTAAGCTGCCCAGAGTTGTTGGATACAATATGGGCAGTAAATAATAAACTTCCTAAATAAATAAAATGATCGCTGTGTATTTAAATACCAGGGTGGACAGCACTACAGGTGATTAAGTTCACCCATTTACTAAACCAGAAAAGCCATGGTTCCAAACCATAATGCTATACTCATAAGGTATGTGATTAATAACCAAAATCAAATGAAATTTTGGCTTAGCTTGTTGTGTATGCTTTCATATTAACCTATAATGTGGCTAAGTCATGGCCTGTGGAATAAATCAGAAAGTAGACAGGGTTATCCTTGAGCATAATAATAATGGTTTCTTTGGTCAATTCCTAGCTGTTTTTCTATCTTTGGAGCGATCTTGTTTTACACCTCAAATTTGGGCAGGCAAAAAAGTAAATCAAGAATAAATAAGGAAATTTACTTATCACATTGAGTAAAAAATTGCATTAAGTAAGTCAATAACAGGCCACAATTTCCAATGGATTCATTGAACCATGGTTAATTCATTGACTTTCTCATCCTCAAATATGGCTAAATCAAAAACAAACCAACCATTTTACAGTTAAGTGTAGATTTGGCCATTAGGTCGATGCCCTGTACAAAATGAATATGAAATATGAGTTCATTTCACTTCAACTACGTACTAGGTGCTCCATGGCTGAGTTCACAAATTCCATTAAGCCATCAAGTGTTTTGTTCAGTTTTGGCTTAGTGTGTTAGATGAATTGAGCTGAGATTGGTGGATCGTTCTTTACAGTTTCTCATTCTACATGAAGCAGGCCATGTTGGGTAAACAACCCCCTGCACAGGAATCTAGAGCAAGTCTCAAAAAGGTCACATGGGGTCCTGATAATGTCACTCAGATGAGCCCTGTGATGTCACTTGCTCCCTGTGGACAATCCTCTTAGACTGAGCTTTGGCTTGAATGGGGTGGGTGGGTTACGACCTGTTCCATGCCCCTGGCCTCTGAGCCTATCTCTCCCTTTTCCTCTATCAGGGGAAAAATATCCAAGGCACAGCAGCTTGCCAATAGGCCACCACCCTCCCTTGCCTTATTACTGCAACCAGCATGTGCTGCCACAACAAGATTAAAATGATTGCGCCATCATTTGTTTCATATTTAATAAACAATTGGGAGCAGGTTTCCCAGCAAGCTGAGTCTATCAATCAAACTCATACAAAGTCCCCCTTTGAGCCGCCACTTCCAAAAAGAAAGAAAACAAAATTGGACTAATTTATTATTCATTTGTTCATTAAGTCTGTATTAACCAGATATATTATAAAAGAAAGCAGAATTATGCCTTTTGATCAGGGAATTCTCTGCCATGAATATTCATAGCCTCCACTTTGCCCCCCTTGCTACTCATCTGCACATATGGCATCTACTGTGTGGTGTTAGGGGGGGTCATACAGGCACGCCCAACGAAGCCAATCTTCAACCTCAGCATCCCTGATATTAGTGGCTGACTACACCATCTGTATTAGTGCTGGTTGGCTGTCAACTGAGGAGGTGTTGAATGCTGCCAACCTGGAGATCCTGCAATTGAGTAGTAGTGAGGTGGTCTCTTGGCCCCACCCAGAGCCTCATAGGAGTGAAAGGCAGGAGTTTGAACTCACCTGTGTCTTGAATCTACTCTTTCAGCCTGGAATTCTTAGAGAGTTTAATGGGACAACCGGAGGAGCTCTGTCTCCAGAATAGTCACCAACTCTATCCATGTGGCTGTCTTTAGAGATTAAGCTGAACCTGCTTACTAAACATATTTCCTGGACTTTGTGGCCTCCTCTATTACACCCAAAGTGTTAGGTTTGCACAGAATACCAAGCCCCCAACAAGCTAACCAAGGTTAAGACAAGCCTAACTTAGCATGAGCGGTGAACAATGAAGCAAACTGTGGAAACAGCCTTTGCGAATGTCCTTCTCTGAATTTGTTATTGTATTGTAATTCTTAAAAAAAATGTTAGAGCTAACATGTAACTAATTACTCTTTAGTGGGAAAATGATGCAATCATTAGGTGTGTTAAATGGACATTCTGGGATCCACTATAGTGAGTGTCGGCTTTCCTGGGTAAACTAGACAGGAAACGCAACTAGATAAGCAAATTCTATTTTATTGTAAGGCTACATTAACGGAATCTGAAGGCTGAAGGTACAAACTTCCCATCACCACTTTTAACCGCCTGATTAATTTGGGCGGGTTATCATCCTCTGACCATTAATCTATTAGGCACTCCCCCCCCCACACATAACACCCAAGGGGACGCTTTCCGACAGCTGCCTCCCAAGTAGGACAACGGGTGGGAGCCAAGTGGAACTGCCAGCCTGTCTCCTAAGCCTTCCCCAAGCACAAACCTCGCCCGGCACCAGCTCAGAATCACCCGGCCAACCTTTTATTATGGACCGACAAGCCTGCATATTTTTTTATTTTTTAAAAAAATAACGCTCTGAAATAAATCGCCACGAATGACAGGTTAGTTGGCAAAGTCATCCTCCTCGTTTTATAGACCGGGGAGGCCCCGACCACAACTGCACCCAAACGTTTTCCGTCGCTAAGCGAGACGGCGGTTAGGTGAATTTTTGGCCCCCGTTTTATGAACTTCCTTGCCACGATAGTTGAGCGAATCGCTGCAGTTGTTAAGTTGGTGACGTGGTGGCAAAGTGAATCTGGCTTCCCCGTTGACTTTGCTCGGTGGTCACATGACCCCAGGGGGGGGTTGGGGGGGGGTCAGGCTGCCCACCACTTGAACTTCTAGATAGAAACGGTCCTTGACTCCATTTGTTGAGAAAGGTATCGTTTCTTAGAAGTAGAAGTAGAATAGAGCAGAGCAGAGTAGAGTAGAATAGAATAGAGAATAGGAATGAGGAATGGAATGGAATAGAATATAGAATAGGACAGAACAGAATAATAAGAGAAGGAGAAGGGAAGAGAGGAGAGGAGAGAAGAGAAGAGAAGAGAAGAGAAGAGAAGAGAAGAGAAGAGAAGAGAAGAGAAGAGACAGTCGGAAGGGACCTTGGAGGTCTTCTACTCCAATCCTCTGTTCAGGCAGGAAACCCTATACCACTTCAGACAAACGGTTGCCAATCTCTTCTTAAAATTCTCCAGTGTTGGAGCACCCACAACTTCTGGTGGCAAGCTGTTCCACTGGTTAATTGTTCCCACTGTTGGGAAATTCTTCCTTAGTTCTAGGTTGCTTCTCTCCTTGATTAGTTTCCATCCTTTGCTTCTTTTCCTGCCTTCTGCTGCTTTGGAGAATAGCTTGACCCCCCTCTTCTTTGGGGCAGCCCCTCAAATATTGGAACACTGCTATTATATCACCCCTGGTCCTTCTCTTCCCTAGACTAGCCAAGCCCAGTTCCTGCAACCGTTCCTTGTATGTTTTAGCCTCCTTGCCATGTTTATGTAGTGTAAAATTGAAGGTGGTGACCCTTTAAGAGCTGTAGGCAATGAAATTGGATTTTGAATGTATGCCAATTAGTGCACATTCAAAGTGACAAAGTTATTCTATTCTATTCTCTTTTCTATATTCTCTTTTTTCTACTTTCTCTTCTCTCCTCCCCTCTCCTCTCCTCTTCGCTTCTATTTTCTATTCCATTCCATTCCATTCTCTATCCTATCCTATCCACTAGCAGACAATTATAAAAATAAGTAGCAGACCCTTTCTCAGTGACTTCCAACCCTATTTTTTGGCCCTGCACCTAGGCAGATGGGTGTTTTATTAGCTGGGCTAGGCTCTTTCAGTCCAGCAATTAAATCTGGATTAATTTCCTGATGGCTTCTCATTTTATTTCTCTCTCTCATTCACTCTTTCTCATTCTCTCTCTCTCTCTCTCTTTTGTCCACAAGAGCTCTAATTGACAGAAGATGGCATTCAAAAAGCCAATACCCACAGAATGGGCAATTTCCTCTCTGGATTTGTCATTTCAGCTCAGCAGTTGGTTCGGTGCCCAGCCGTGCCCGGCAATGGTGGGTTGGGAGTCCTTCCAGTTAGAGACGTTGACTGGTAAACAGCGCGAGATGCTTAGATAATCCTGAATTTCTTAGAAACACAGCCGCGTTCCAAGGTTGTGTTTATTTCTTTTAAGTGACATTTAAAGCAGGAACAAGCTGTAGGCAGCTTGTAAAGTCGGACCCGTTGCGTTAATGATTAATAACACACGCACGCATGCACGCACACCCAAAAAAAAACAACACAACACCCCCCAGCTAGAACAAAACTAGCTCTGAAAATAGCTTTGCCAAGTTATTTATAGCGCTTACGTCTAACATCTTTCTTGGCCCTTGCGATTGTTGTCTGGGAAAGTTTCTGACGAAATCCTCACGTTGCCAACTCAAGTTGTGCTCAGTCGCCGATCAGCTGATGCCCAGGAGACGAAAAACAATTGCTCCAATTTGACTTCGGTTGCCCACAGGGGAGAGAATGGGGCTTGCTTTGTTTTTCTTCCTCTTGGCCATATTTCACTTTGCCTGGAATTGATTAAACTTTGTTCTCTGTTGAAAACAAATTCTCAGAAAGAGAAAGAAGAAAGGGTGAGGAGGGAAGAGGGGGGTGGGGTGGAAATGACGTTTAGAACTCTTGCCTTTGTTATTCAGCCACTGTCTGGACATTGGGAGGCATTTCATTCAAGCCTGTCTACCTGCAGGCAGTCCTCGGCTTACGACCACAATGGAGCCCCCAGATTTTTGTTGCTAAGTGAGACGGCCAACTGAGCTTTTGCCCCACTTCACGAGCGTGCTTGCCACAGACATGAAGTGAATCGCTGCAGTTAAGTTGGTAGCCCAGTTGTTAAGTGAATCTGTCTTCCTCAGAAGGGTGCAAAAAGGGGATCACGTGACCACCCCCCCCCCGGGATACGGCAACTGTCGTAAACACGAGCCTGTTGCCAAGCATGCAAATTTTGATCACGTGACTATGGGGATGCTGCAACAGCTATGTGAAAAACAGTGACGTCACCTTTTTTGTGTCTGAGGCAGGACTAGAACTCACCATCTCCTGGTGATTGGCCCAAATTCACCCCGCCGACTTTCCTGCCTAAGGCGGGACTAGAACTCACTGTCTCCTGGTGATTGGTCCAAAGTACCCAACCAGCTTCCATGCCTAAGGCAAGACTAGAACTCACTGTCTCCTGGCCCAAAGTCACACAGCCAACTTTCATACCACCAGACGGCACTGAAAAATGTTGCCTTGCGACCGTTTTTTACACTTAATAACAGTTGCAGCATCCCCCGTGGTCACGGGATCAAAATTCAGCCGCTTGGCAACCGATTCATTTTTAGGACGGTCGCGGTATCCCAGGGTCACGTCATCCCCTTTTGCGACCTTTTCTGACAAGCCACGTCCACCGGGGGGAGGGGGAGCCTGATTCGCTTAACGACCGTGCGACTACTTGAACGAGTGCAGCGATTCCCCGAACGACCGTGGCCGGAAAGGTCGTGCGTGGGGGGTGGGGGGGGGCAAAACTCTTCCTTTAACAACTGATCCGCTCTCAGCAGCAGGGATTTCGGCCTCGGTTGTGGTCGTCAGTCGAGGACCGCTCGCTCAACGTTTTGAGATCGTCGGAGGCTAGAGCGTAGCGCCAGCGTAAAAAAACAAAACGTCGCCGCCACCCCCAGCAGGCAGCCGTCCGGCGATAGTTGCAAGCCGAAGGGGAGTGGGGAGCAGGGGGAAAAAAATCCTTGCTCAGTCTTGAGATACAAGGACACGGGTCCGGTGGAAGTTTAATCAGGAAGATAAGACCTAGGCAAAGCCCTTCAAAGCTCTCGCTCCGTTGGTTCTTGCCAGCTCGTCGCCCGGGACTCCCTGTTCTCGTCCCAGGTATCCATCTGGATTTCAGAGCACCCTGTTCTGCCTGGAGGTGCCCGGTCTTTTTTTTTTTCCTCCAGGGATTTCAAACGTTCCAGGTGACCGATGTGCTCTCGGTTTTAGCCGCTGTTTGTTTTGCCAACACACACACAGACACACACACACAGACACGCACGCACACCCCTGCCTTGCTTTCAGCTTTATTAATCCTCCTCACCGACAACCCTCGGCGGAAAAAAAACACAAAGCGCGCGGGGAAGGAGGTTTACGGGAGGCGTGGGGAGAGCACCCGCCCCGTAATCGTTGACCTGCAAACACACAAACACACCCTGTGTTCAATGCGAAGTTCCTCCCGTCCATCAAAGGACGTCTTCATCGTCCCACCTGGAGAGTGAAAAGGCGAAGGGAAGAGCAGCCCTCGGAGAGAAAGGATGGCAGCGGCCAAGCGTTTATAGGTGTCGCCAGAGCGAGACCAAGCAAACGTGTGCACACTCGCGCGCGCGTGTTGGAGTAACCCGCCTGGGCTTTGGGGTAGGCCCAACAAAAGCGTTTAAGGCGGGTAATTTTTTAAAAAGTTTTAAGTAGGAGAAGGAATGTAGATTTCTGTCCCGAGTTTAGAATCCTAGGAAAACAGTTCAGCGGGGCAGTTTTTATCGTCTTTCCTCTCTTAACAAACATCCCTCCGAGGCAATCGAAAAAGTTGCGAGCTTTTTTTTAAAAAACGACGACAGCAGCAACAAACCAATTATAATGCTTTGATGGAAAAAAGCTCAGGATCTGTGTGATAAGAGCATGCAGTGACAGAGTTGGAGGATTTCTAGCCCAGTCCTCTGCTCAGGCAGGAATCCCTGTATTATTTCAGACAAATGGTTGTCCAATCTCTTCTTTAAAACTTCAAGTGATGGCACACCCACAATTTCTAGTGGCAAGCTGTTCCACGGGTGAATTGTCCTCACTGTCAGGAAATCCCTCCTTAGCTCCAGGTTGCTTCTCTCCTTGATCCGTTTCCACCCGTTGCTTCTTGTCGTGCCTTCAGGGGCTTTGGAGAAGAGGTTGACCTCTCTTCTCTTCTTTGGGGCAGCCCCTCAACTACTGGAATGCTGCTATCATGTCACCCACAAGAAGATCTTATGTTCTCAGCCTCTCCATTAACCAGCTTGGCTGCGTATGTTTGAAACAGCTGTGTTAGAGGTGTGGGAGGCATTGGAGATTGTAGAACAGAAGAGTATTAGAGTTGGAAGGTGTGGGGTAGAAAAAAAAGTGATGGCACACCTCCTTTGACTAAACCATATTTTGTTCAGATTAGATTAATTAGTACTCTCATATTAGCTAGGAATCAAATATTAAAAACAAAACAAGAGTGAAATGTGGGGTAGGAAAAAAAGTGATGGCACACCTCCTTTGACTAAACCATATTTTGCTCAGATTAAATTAACTAGCTTTCAATTTTGAAAAGCAAAAAAGAGTGAAATGTGGAACCACATCTTGCTCTGATTAAATTAATCGACTCTAATTATTCTCATATATTTGCTATCCTAGGCATGTTTGATTTAAACACACATCCTACTCTGATGAGATTATTAACCAGAGAGTAATTTCCTCACCTTAATTATCACTCTTAGATTTACTGAGTTACGTGGGTTTTGGGGGCTTTGTGTTAATCCTGTCGGAGCCAGGGCTCGCTAAATGATTTACTTTCTTAATTAAGCAACTGTATTTGCTATCTGGTTTTCCTGCTCTTACTCACATACAATCTGTAATATTTTTACTATAAGTAAAAGTGCACCAGAACAAGAATGATAAGCGAAGCTAGAGAGACAAGCTAGTGCTGGTGCGTGAACATCAATCTCTGCATCGTGATTCCTACAGGAAGGGACCTCAGAGGTCTTCTAGTCCAGCCCCCTGCTCAAGCAGGAGACCCTATATTATTCCAGACAAAGTGCTGTCCTGTCTCTTCTTAAAAACCTCCAATGATGGGGCACTCGCAACTTCTGCAGGCAAATTGTTCCACTGGCTAATTGTCCTCACTGTTAGGAAATTTCTCCTTAATTCCAGGTTGTTTCTCTCCTTGATTTGTTTCCATCCTTTGCTTCTTGTCCTGCCTTCAGGTGTTTTGGAGAATAAGTTGACTCCCTCTTCTTTGGGGCAGCCCCTCAAATGTTGGAAGACTGCTATCATGTCTCCCCTGGTCCTTCTTTTTATTCAACTAGACATACCCAGTTCCAGCAACCGTTCTTCGTATGTTTTACCCTCCTGTCCCCTAATCGTCTTTGTCGTTCTTCTCTGCCCTCTTTCCAAAGTCTCAACATCTTTTTGTATATTGAGGTGACCAGAACTGGATGCAATATTCCAAATGATAGGAAAAGCTCCAGGATGCGCCAGCTATGGTAAAAACCTGCCAGTTTCTGACCGTAAGTCAGATGGCCTCTTTATCGATCTGATTCCCCCTCCAGCAGCTCAGAAAGGCAGAGAGTCCTCTGGGAGGAGAGTTGATAGGCCTCTCCTTCTCAAATGGGGGGAAACGGTCTTGGCCTCGGCACATATTCACCCTTCGTGAAATTAAGGACAGCCAGCATGTGACAGTGGGCCCCGCTGAAATGAAATCACTATCGTTCACGTACCCTTTAACTTACAGCCGTGGTGGCATGCTGGTTGGAAGGCGGTAGTGCAGGCTGACTCTACCCACTGCCAGGAACTTCGTTCCTGACTGGCCCAAGGTTGACTCCGCCTTCCGTCCTTCCGAGGTGGGTAAAATGGGGACCCAGATTGTTGGGGGCAAGAGGCTGACTCTGTAAACCACTTAGAAGAGGGCTGGAAAGCAGTTTAAAGGCTGGAAAGCAGTTTAAAGTATTGAAGGCCGACTCTGCCCACAGCCAGGAAGCTTAATCCTGACCGACTCAATCTCCCATCCTTCCGAGTATATATCTTCAGTGCTATTGGGAAGGAAGGAAAACGAGAAGGAAGGAAGCCAATGGTGGCACAGTTGTTACATTGCAGACTAATTCTTGTGCTATTCCTTGCCAAGGAAGGAAGGAAGGAAGGAAGGAAGGAAGGAAGGAAGGAAGGAAGGAAGGAAGGAAGGAAGGAAGGAAGGAA
>JANHFL010000669.1:84052-112677 GCA_032468155.1 Oxyrhabdium leporinum
ATAAGCTGTAAACCGCCCCGAGTCTTCGGAATGGGGCGGTATATAAATGTAAAAATAAATAAATAAATAAAATAAAAGTAAGTAATTAAATGTCACTAATAAATAAAAATATAAACAAATCAGACTTTATCCCAATGTCTTACACTTGCAAACATTTCCTAGCTCTCTGAAGACCAAATCAAATTCTATGTATGATTCATTAAACTGTTTTGGTTTTAAGTTTTTATATTCCTTATCTAAATCCCTTTTCTGTATAAATTTGCCATTCACTAGATGAACATGAGGCCCCACAATGTCTCACCTTAGAAACTTATGATTCTCTTATTCATTCACCTGCCAGGTTGATACATAATCACAATGCTAATTAATGCTAATTGAATAGGCATCGTAGCAAAGTATAGGTATAACGCTGTGTTTTAGCACACTTTCATTTCAATGTACCCCAATTTGTTTCCTTTTCTGTATAATGGGATTCTCTTCTATGATTCCCAGATGTATTCATTAGATGCATTAATAGATTTATGAATAATAACACTGGAAATTATCCATATGCCAACTTACTTCACTCTTTTAGTATATTGAAAAAGAAAAGAGACATCATAACCGAGAAGCTGGGTCACTAAAGACCTTACCTATGGCAGTTTTGCTTTATATGTGTCAGGCCTAAGCCCAAAGATGACACAGTTGAATTGAGTTCTTTATTTGCTTACACCTAATAGACAGAATCTTGCCAGACTAAAGTTATAAACTTCTAACCTGATGAATATATCCTGAGATATTCTAAGGTGTAGCTACCCTGAATCTTTTCTTCCCTTTTCCATCCAATTCAGGACTGTGCAGTCCTACACTTTCAACTCCCAGAATTATCCATCCAGCAACATTGCTGAGATTGAGAAACACTGCTCTACAGTACATATTTCAGTACAGAATCATATCACACATGTAATTCTAGTTATATATGAATAACAACACAATTTGTCTTAAATAGTACCACAGGGGTAAAATAACATAAAATTTCATGGTTTGCAAACATGATTAAGAATGACAAACATTAAAAGTAGAATAGGTATGTTTACATGATTACTTTTCCAGCTACCATGAGTTTATACTTCATTTATGATGTTTTTAATCCACTCAACATTGCCTTGAGTCATTGTTATTATGTGGAATATGTTAATAGCATTAACATTAAAATTAATGGAATATGTTATTGTTATCTGTTTAAGATCCAATTGTTGCCAAGCTCCAACATTTGCTTCAAACAGACAATTCAAAGTATTTGGGTTTAAGTATATCTATTATTCTGAAAGAGTTGAGTACAAGGGTATGTTAATGGCATCTGTCACATCTTTTACCCAAGCCTTACTCTATATTTTTCTTTTCAAGGGGAGGAAAAAGTAAAGAGGAATAGCAGTTGTTTAGTATCTCTTGAATCAGCCCCAATGACAGTGGTAATGCAAAGAGCTCTCCAATTTACGGTATACTGTATTAAGGGTTGTCAGCAAAAACTATCATTGTGGTTGGTCACAAGCAAATAATCCAAGTTCATAGTAGAAAACTGTTTAAGTGATTAAAAAGCATGTCTTCAGGAGAATAATAAACCAAGGCCAATCTAAAGGCTGGGCTGCAGTTTGCAGCCATTCAGACCAGTCATTTTAATCGTATTTTATTACATTGCATTGCTTAGAAGATGTGGACTTACAGTGAACTTTATGTTTTAAATTCTTGCCCTGACCCAGTCAGTCCAACACATCTGGGAATCTCAGTCAGCTCACTTGATGTCTGAGGTCAAAATAAATGACAAACTGTTTCAGAAATTCTCATCAGAAAAGAATAGATATTAAGGCAAGAAGGACTTTTCAACCAGACTGAGGTGACAGATGGTTAAAAGTTGTGTCAGGAGGAGGTAAAGACTGAGGAAAGCTAACAGAGAGGAAAATGAAACTTTGATGGGGAATTAGTTGTGGTGGAAGTGAAGGCACCTGCCACCCACAGTGCCATGAATAGAGAGTGGCACTTCTGAGCTGAAACAGAATTTAAAGAAAGCTAATAAGTGTGTCATACAAAATGGAGGTGGTAATAAATCTTCCAGGTGAACACTCAGTGAGATAGGAAGCATTTAACTGCAATGCTATCTAGGACTAGGGCTTTGCATGCTGCTCAGTAAATTTTGTTCTTCCCTCTCTTCAAATAGCAAGCCTAGGCAAATAAAGAGAAGTAAACATCTTGAATCTGACTATTCAGGAAGATGACTGGCCCTAGCAAAGGCAGGAAAGTCACAGTTACTATATTAAAATACACTATTTACTTGCGTGGGATACAGAGTAAGGTGTCTATGATGTGTCAGTTTTCTGAAGAAGATAATACCCCAGTTTGATGTATTGTGCTAAGTTCTTTGGGAAGATTTTTTTTTCACAATGTGAAACCAAATCACTATCTCACTGGAAGTGGAAAACACAATTTACTAAGGAGAAAGTATTTCCTGTTTTCAGCAAGTTGGCAGAAAAAATAAAGGAAGAAACAATTACAAAGTAAACCTCTGCCTTTTCTGAACAGTTCAGAACCACAGATTAACAGGAAGCTTCAAAGTTGATACAGAAGAGAGAGATAAGGATTTTGGCTTTTCTTGTGGCCCACATAATGTTAATTGTAATTTCAAAGCCATAATATGTGACAGTTAAGCATTCTTGGACCCATTTATCATCAGAATGCACAGGAGATGGCAACTACATAATTGCCATCTTGTAATGTGAGTAACGGTTCTTAGGAATTTGATTTTAATTTGAAATAATCCATAGCAATCTAATAAACAGGGATAGAAACATCCCCAAATTGGAGAAAAACTTGTGTTATTCTTTTTTTATGTTATTGACAGGGATGATGAAACATGCCTCATAATAGCACAATGCAGGATCTCTCCCTAATATACTTGCTAACAATGTCACAAGTGCAAAAAGGGTGGAATCTGTGTTGTAACATCATGATGCATCATTTATAATTTGTCCCTTATAGCTACCCCTGTGAACTCTAGTGGTTTCTGATGTATATCCCTGGCCTGCTGGCAGCAAAGCAAATGTGAAACAATATCTGGGTAGTTGAAAACTCCCATTGCAACCCCTGGATAGGCTTGTTTTTTTGGTGTGTGTGTGTGTGTGTGTGTGTGTGACTTCTGTTATCTGCTTTAATGAAACTTCAGCTACTTTCCTGATTGATTTGATGGGCTGTGGCAGGCTCCTAGCAAGATATCCCATCTCGTAGCTTGCCCTTTATTTTATCTCAGATGCGTTCAACATCTGCATCACTTTAAGTCCAGTAGCTCTTTGTATAGGTAAGTCATTCCCAATATAGTGATAAACCAGTTCTCTTTTGTTGCCTGTTCTTCTGAAACATTAAGACTTAACCTGTTAAGGCTAATATTCCACTTAATATTCCACTTTATTCCACCAGATTTCTGTTATCCTTTATTATGTCATACTTGCCAAAATATGGATAATAAGATGTATTTCATTTATCTTACTATCCATATTTTGTGCACCACTGTAGCAACATTCAAAGTGATAGGTTGAATATCCATATTCAGAATCCCTTTTTCTTTATCCCAGTATTTTCTTTGTTTTATTGTTAAACTGGTAATTTTTAAAACATTTCGCTTTACTGCTATATTCATTCCATTGCCTGCCAATGTATTCCTTGCCAATGGTTTCATGATTATCCGCCCTATTTTCTCTATTCTGATTTAAAACTCTTGTGACCAGGCTGGCCAGATGTCATCTAAGATGCATTTGCCTCCTTAGTGAGATAAATTCTGCTGCTGGAATTTGTTGAAAATTCCTGGAATTTGTTGAAAATTCTAAGCCTTTGTCATTTGTATCAATGTTGCATCTAGGAGTTCCATTTAGAAACTGTCCTTCCTCTTCCTCTTCCTCTGAATTTTTATTTTTAATAGGAAGCGTTGATGAGAACACTTCCTGGAAATCAAGATCCTCCACCCTCTTTCCCAAAGTCATGAAGCTATTCTTACTATGCTGAGGATCCTGCCTTGCAAGTGTCATTTGGAGTCTCTGATCAGCAAGTTTGTTCTGTCATATCACTGATTTGGGCAGCTGCGAGGCAGCGTACATGTCAAGATGAAAGTCATGGACAACAATCAAAGTCCACCTGTTTGTGTGTTAGTTTAATCTGTATAGCTGCCCATCACCCATGAAGGTGATTCTTTATTCACGCTTATTGCAAGCATGGTTTTACTATTCTATGTGATTTAGAATTTCTAATTTAGAGACTATCTTCCAACCCAATGTACTATATCCAAATCCCACTAACTCAGAGGGGTCCCCCCCCCCTCCCATGTCTATGTAAGTTTTGAAATTTGTTGCTACAAATTGTGGTGCTGACTACTAGCTTCAGTAGCTTAAAAAAAGATTTGGACCAATTCTTGAAAGTCATGGGTATCAACAACTATTAGCTTTGGTGGCAGTGTGACTGTCTCTGAAAGCCATTTGCTGGGAGTCCAGTGGGTTTCCTTGTGCAGTTGGTTTGTCACTGAGAAAAGACTGCTGGACAAGATGGGCTACTGGCCTGAAGCATCAGGGCAGTTATGGCTACTGTAGCACCCCTATGGTCATGGTAACAAAAAAAAATTGAGTGTTTTAAGAGTGGGATACTCACACAATAGCAACGCATGCCCTCATCATCTTGCAGTTAGGCTTTTGCAGCAAATTTTATGATTGGAAACTACAATCGATTCAAAATTCAGCAGAATTAGGAGATAATAGGCTTTGAGCCCAATTCATGACTCTGGATTAAAGCCCTATTTGCTTTTGTATTGTAGGATTGCTTTTCCTGATCAGCGTGAGCTCATTCTGAGCATGGATCCCAAGAAGTTAGGTGGGTGGGATTCTGGAAGCATACCTTTTTAGTGCTGCTCCTCCCCCCCCCCCCCAGATCATGAACTACTTTTCAAGGTAAAGAAACTCCCCAACTTGCTTACATTTTGCAAACTGTGAAAACCATTCTGTTTCAATGGGCTTTAGTAGTGGTCTTGAATTTCATTTGTAATTATGATGCATAGTATATCTTTATTTTTTTAAATACAAAAGCAGCTTTGAACTCATGAGATGTAGCGGGTATAGAAATGTTGTCATAAATAAATGTTAAATTATCAGTTGATTCTGGATGAAACAGACTGACTGCTCCCTTGAAGCAATGACCAAGAGAAAATATTGGCAAGATTGAGAGAAGCAGAAGAAAGGAAAAACAACAAAAAGGTGCTACCTGGATAAGATTAGGTTTATCACTGGAATAGGTTGAGCATCACTGGGGATAGGGCGAGATATGGCCATTTTGCATGCAATCCCTGGAACTGAGGCTTGATTCAGTGGTACCAAATTAATTGCTGTGAAAATTTGAGTGTGAAAATAAAAACATGACTGCCATTGATCCTTTAATGGCAGGGTATAGAAAAGCACATATGATCCTTTGGACTGACATTATATTTCAGATTTTTGCTGTCCAGTCTTTAGAGCCAAATAATCCATTTTCCAAATCCCCCCTTCATGGTTTTTTTTCTTTAATTGATGTATATTGACAAGCAGAGGAGGAGACACCTAATTTGACTGCAGGGAAAAGAGGTATTTAACACTTTACTGCCTATATTTTTCTCAATCGAAATGTCCCCTGCCCCGTGTGCTCTGATTCTTGTGGTGAGATAATAGAGAAATGGGTATTTATTCATCATAGAACAAACAGCACTTTGGGGTATAGTTTGACCCTGACTCCTGATCAAAATATATGCAGCCTTTCTTGCCTCAGCCTTTCAAGTGTGCAGTCTACTTTCCATCACCATCTCATGGCCAATTATTTGTTTTTCTGATGGCAGACCTGGCTGAACAAGATACAGGAGACAGGGAAAGCATACTCTTTATTCCTTAGTTCCTCTGTATGGTATGTATCAGCCTGCTCCATATTTGACAACTGATAGTAAAAAATCTGTTACCTTAAGCACAGAAAAGGTTTACATTTACAGCACAGAAGAGCAAAACAAACAACCAGTTTTAAGGGTATGGGGAAACAGCAATATCTCACTAAATAAAGAAAAAGATGGAAATGTGTATAGCAAGAATGTATAAAAACAGGTTGCTTAAATGAGAAAAAATGTGGTATATTTCAGTTGCAACAGGGACAGTAAACTAAATGTTTTTGGGTTATGTATGACAGACCAGTAGCACAACTTGAGATCTATCCATCAAAGATCAATTGTAGTCCATCAGTTATATGAGAAGGACACATGCACACATAGTAGAAGTGACTCTGGTAGATTTCAAAATGTGCAGGACTAGAAAAAGACCTGCCTATATATTCCTGCAACTATTCAATTATATTGAAATGAGTTCATCCCTGACACGTGTTCTCCCTGGCATGTTTTCAAGCAAATGGTGAATATTAGATAGTCACCTCTGTGATGCTCTCGTTGGATTTCCTCCTCTATTAAAGGATGTGTGTGTGTGTGTATGCATGTGTGTGTGATCATGAAGGACTTCCAGCCCTAGGATTTTATCGCTTTCTTTGAAAATCCAGGCTGCTACAGACCAGCCTAGTCGAGGCTACCTGGCATGCAGAATAAAGCCAGCCAAAGACATGCAAAATCCATATTATCTTCACAGGAACCTCTGCTTCTGAATTAAACAACATTCATTAATTAAAAGAATGTGGTGGCCGCACATAGTGAGGCAATGCTGCACTTTTCTTGACGAAGCGAGAAGAGGCTCCCCGTACTCCAGTCTGGTGGGGACTGGCTATAAATAGAATGCAAGATATTAGCCGCAACTGTCCAGAGACTAGTGCTGTTGGAATCCAAAAATCCCCATTATAAAAGGGGGAGAAAAGGCGGGATGAGGTTGGGGCGGGTGTGCGTGTGAAGAGAAATCTTGCGCCTGGCTGGGTGATTAGAGTAACGACCACTCTAGGCAGAAACAAGGGGGGGGGGGAAACGACGACCCAAGGGGCCATGAAAGGACGGCAATCGAAAGTAACGCTGGGAAAAGCAAGCAAATGTGCTGAAAGACGGGCTAGGCGGAGGCCATTCGCGGCTCCCAGCCAGTCTTGACGCAGGCAGCAACCGGGAGAGGAGAGGAGTCTGTGGCGCAGCCTCCGAAGTTTCGCCCCCCGAAAAGCATCCCCCAGCCTGACTCGCTACTGAAGTCGGCTGGAGGAGAGGAGTCAGGAGAGGGAAGATGCGTCGCAGTGCTGAATATTAAGGGGCGCGGTGCCCCCGGCTGACCCCTTCCTTCTTTCGAGAGTCTCTGCTCGGTCCGACTTGGAGCCGGGCTGCCTCTCAGCCACGTCTCTCTCGCCCCCTTAGCAGCCATTAAGAGAGCCTGGGAAGGCTGAAGTTCGGCCCGACCGTCGCCTCTTCCCTGCGCTGCACCTTCCTGTCACACACTTGTCAAGGAAGCGGCAAATTACCTCAGCCGGCCTCGATCCCGGTTTCTTTCAGGCCACCGGGACGGATGATCTCTCCAATGCATCAGCAGCGGAGGAGAAAACCAGCCTGACTCTTTAGTAGTTGCCGTGGCTGAGGAGACGGCAGGAGACGTGGGGAAGCGGAGCAATTACCTTGTTTTTAATCACCTCAGGCATATTTTACGCCTTGCTCTGCGGTTCGAGACAGAAACCAGAAAACGCATGGAAGGGGTCGCGGAGCTTTCCCTGGGCTAGAAGAGCTGGAAGCCAGTCTGGGCTTCTAACACTCCAGAATGAATGTTCAGAGGTGCAGAGCGAACACCTATCTGCCCCAGATTTAAAATCCAGATTAGAGAATCTTTCCAAGGAAGAAATACTGTTTTGGAGTACAGTTTGTGCTTGGCAAATCCTCAGTTCCTGCTTTATTATTCCTTTTCAGTTCTATAGTATATAGTTCCACATTACATACATTCAATATCACATTGACACATTTACTATTTACTGAAACCAAAGTGGAATAAATGGGACAAGCTCAGAGCATTTGTGCCAATGTCGGCTCCACCATTTCAAACAATAAGTTTGAATTTCTATACTGCCACAATTGAAAGCAGGAAACCTTAGCAACTTTAGAATATGTGGATTTCAACTTCAGATTTCAGTATTCCACAGCCTAAATCTGAAAACCTATCATTATTATTAGCCTTTATAGCAAACAGAAATGAATTCAGCCACCCATGAAAGAATGGTTCAAAGGAAGCCACAGCAAGACCATTGCTAATTTATATATATATAAATTTCCTTCTCACCCTTATGAGCATTATGTGTCTTCCTCAATCTCAGTCTACTACAAGTGGCCTGGGAATTTGAGGGTTCTGCACAGTATCTTAGCTGTCCAAGCCCTGCACTCTTCTGGACAGAGACCTCTGATGTTGTTCCTGGGATCTGTTGGACTACTCTTCCAGTTTAGGAATCATGGCTCCAAGGGCTCCTACCACCACTGGGATCACTTTGGCTTTTACTTTCCATATCCTGTCTTGTTCCTCCTTCAGACTCTGGTACTTCTCCAGTTTCTCATACTCCTTCTTCCTCAAGTTGCCTTCACTTGCCACTGCTACATCTATCACCTCTGCTGTCTTCTCATCCTTGTCTACTACCACAGTGTCTGATTGGCTAATTCCTGTCTGTATGTCTGGATCTGGAAGTCCTACTGGATCTCTTATTCTGCATATGGAATCTCCCATTTGGACTAGTCCATACATTCTGCAAGTGTTTCTGCACACAGTGACAGCTATTTGATTGTGCCATTCAGTGTATGCTTGTCAGACCTGCCCCGGTCCAATCCCTTAGGAAAGAAAGACCCTCGACTCCATTTGGTTGAAGTCATAGATTATTTTATTAAAAGATGCTGGATGCAGTAAAGTCAGGCAAGAACCAAATTTCCTGCACTGAAGATATAGAAGGTTTCCCCTCATCCCAGCCCTCTTCCCATGACCAGTTCATCTTCAGCCATTGAAGATTCATCTAGGTGTTTTGAGCATGCTGAGATGTTTGGGGTTTATCACCCATTTGTTCATCTCCCCCATGCCTCCTCCCCCCTAGACTTTGATGTCAGGATGCCAGCAAGATGATGGCAGACCTGACAATGTTATTCCTCCCTGCACTGTACACCTTGCTACTATGTGTTGGACTGTCTCTGAGGCCTCTCTACTAGTCTGAATTTTGGTCCTGTCTAGTGTGGTAGACCATTGCTTCTATGGATCTGGGTACCTGTTCTTGTATTGCTATGCAGGGCCTCAGTGGTGTCTTTTAGCCTATCCCTTTCCAGCCATAGTGTCTAGGTGTCAGACGGGGGGGTGGGGGTGGAAACCCCTATATATTGTGAGGAGCTTCTGGATCTTCACATTGACAGCTTCCATGTCCTGTTTTGGCCAGCTCATATTGGCAAGATAACTGATGACTGGGAGGGCATATGTGTTGATGACATGGAACTTCTTCTTCTCACCTATTTTATTCTTTAGTGGTATTTGGATGTTGCTGTCTTCCTTGTCTCCTTATCGTGGTTCCCTACAGACTATAGCTGGTCCATATGTCTGCTATGTGGTCCACAGTTAATTTCAGCCCATCAGTCTTAATTACCTCCCCTCTCTTGACTCATCCAGCTGCACTTCTCCAATCTGAATGATATTCCAATATCCTCACTGTAGATTTGTGACAGCTGGGTCATTGAGTTGTTGTCCGATTCCCACTTTGTGTACAACTTGGTGTCATCTATGTAGAGGAAATGAGTGATGGTAGCCTCTACACTTCTGAACTTGTACCCATATCCAGTCCTGTGATTATCTGATTAAGGGGGTTCAGACCTAGGGGGAAAAGCAGCATCACCTTGGTATATACCGCATTTAATGGCGAACTGTGTAAACTGTTATGAGTTGACTTCCAGAGTTGTCTTCCAGTCTGGTGCAGCTGGATAGCATTGTGGTTAAAGTGTTGTGGTGGAAAGTATTGTGGTTAAAGTATGTGAGTTCTTATCTTATCACTATAGGGATCCTTGTGCAAAGACACCTTAACACTTTACATGCTTACCTCAAATCAGAATGACACAAATTAGAAGAGTCATGCTGGCTCAAATGTGTGGAATAACATAACCCACGTCAGATGTTGAGGAACTAGGACAATTTAATGATAAGTGGGATACTGGAACAAACCATACATGGACTCTGGAATGTATGTATGTCACCTACAAATTGTACTGCAACCCTGTTCAGTCATTCACCTTACATATAAACTTTACATGTGAGGAGAGGTAACAGAGATGAGCTTGCTAGCCTTGTATTTTATATATTGCTTTCAAGGAGAAAACTGATTATGGGATGATGAACAACAAGGAAGAGTGGAGCTCCATACTCCATGCTCCTCTTCCTTAGATATAGTGTTATTTTTATGTATGTATACTATTCCTTTAACATGAGTTTATTGCTGTTTTTATTGTTTTTATTTATTTTTTTGTATTTCAATTCTATTTTTATTGTACATGTTCTTATTTGCTGTTATCAAGTCCCATGTATCTGGCAAAACCAGCTTGTAAAATTGGTAAAATTACAATCCAATCCAGTCACTCAGTGGTGTGGTTTAATGAATTGTATTAGCAGTTGTAGTGTATCTGTTGTTTCTGAGTGTTCCTAAAATAAATAAAAACCACTATTCTTCAACCTTTGGCCTGTGTTGCTGATGATAGGAGAACATATCCCACCATCAACACTCTATGTGTGCATTTTCTTGTACCCACTGGGAAGCATCTAATATTTTGTTCTGTTGTATTTATTTATAATACTTATAATCTGTCCCAAGTCAAACAACTGTGAAAAATTGTGGGAAGAAAGTGAGGGATGAGACATTTCATTTATTTAAAAAGAGGCAGTAGAGTCCAGATGTGAGGGACACTGGAAAAATGTATTTCAAAGAGATTCTACCTGAATTAATTCACTATAACTGAGGCTGAGTGTTTTATTATAATTTTAAATAATCTTACTCCATTAAGAATACCTCCTTGAAGATGGATATTCTTGCTTCCTTGGTTTTTCCAGCTACCTGAGGTTTGACAGCAGCAGACAAAAACATGTACAATAAAAGTAGGATTGAAATACGAAAAATAAAAAACCCAGTAAAAACAGCATTAAACTCATCATTGTTGTGATGGCATCCACTCTGATTTGGGCCATTGGCATGTTAGAATAATATTATTTTAATACAACCAAGAGAGGCATACTGCCCCATTAAGGTCTCAAGAAAAGTCATTCACCAGGGTAACCAATGACATTTTTGCCCATGGCCAAGTCTGAATCCTGACTGGAATGAATAAAGATCTTACCGGAACACAGTATTCTGCCGCAATTGCTGTAGGCATCTTTCAAATCACTTTATTTACCTTAGCTTTCAGCTAAGGAGCCACTTGGGGCTAGTCTTTCAGCACTTCGGCTACTTTTGTGTTCCATTGATTGACTGCACATGAGATGAAACTGCCCATCAAATTATCAGGAATTGCTTTCTGGAAACCCACTGGAGCTATTAGGCACCAAGGCAGACCACTCTAATACAGTAAATCTACTGCACTTGTGAGGTTTGTGATCCATAATTTGATGATGAAATTATCTGACCACAGGAAAGGTTGGATATTAATTGAAACATCTTCAAATTATGTTCCATCTGCAGCTATGTAAAATTCAAACCAAGCATCTATCCTCCCAGATATTGTAGGGGCAACAATTATTTAAGCCAGCTACACAGAACATGAAGGTTGAAGTCATCCAGCATGAAAAACTTTGAGAAATTCAAAATCAGCCTCAAGTTAAGATCAAGAAGGGATGGGTAGCTAGACTAGCACCATAGCTTCTCATTGCAAATAAGTTCTATGCATAATTATTAGCAACCAATAATTCTCTCTCACTGTGAGAGTCTCCTATACAATTATATCCCTTCTTCCAAGCCTTGGAATCATGCAAGATTTGAAATCCATCTATGTGGATTTCCAGCTGTGTTTGCGCAGGCACGTCTTAGTAATACATATCACGTCTGCACATTTACCATGTCATATATGGACTTGTACTTCTTATAAGCAGTAGCTGGAGACTTAAGGCACCCAATAATTCAGCTATCTAGATCCAGATCAGGACAACTGGATTAGAAGAAGTAAACTATACCAATATATGACATCTCCTTCTCATGAAATGGCCTATCTAATGCCCCTAGCCTATTCACCTCTGCCCATAATGACCCCAATTTCAGGTCCCACAACTTCACTTCCACAGCCCCTCATTTTCAACCTAAGACCAGAATGACTGAATATGGCTATTCATTGCTTTCATATATTTTATTGATAACCGTGTATCAAACACTTGGATAGTCATAAAATAATTAGGTGATTCAGATTGCGCCATCTATATGACTTTGTGCCACGTAGCTTCTGTTTCTTCATCCAGCTACATAATGTAATTGTTTTTGGCCTTGTAATTCCAATATTGAAAGTAAAAGTTCTACAATACAGTATCATGATAAAGTTCTTTGCAAGCTTTGTGACATTAGCAAAGTTAGTAAGTACTTTACTTATTGTGTTTCTCCATCAATTCACATTTATGTGCTAGTGTGGTGAGTCATAGCAACAGCCTCTGCACATTTTTGCACATTTCCCCAAAGTCTATTTTAGTTGCATTGTGGTCGAATGGCACATCAGATTTATAGGACTCCAGGCGTATCTAGCTTTGATACGTTATTCCCAGTGCTCTTATGATGTTATTTTAGCTGTTGTTCATTCAGTTTGAGGATCTTTGATTCTGTGCTTTGCTGGGTGGGAGAGTTGTTTAGTTCAGGTACCAAGGATATATGTAGGAGTTGAACTTTTAGTTAGATCTTTCTTACACTTTAATGATTTGTAGATCAATGAGCATGCTTCCATTAAATTGCCACCAGAAATCAAAAGTATGGTTTTATATATTGAATGGTAAGCAAATTGTCTCTGAATTTTGTTCTGTAGCCACTCGCTGATACATCAATCATTCACTTGCAAAACTGCAAACGATATATAGAGTAGGAATGCTGAGAGCCAGTGAGAGTTGTTATGAATTTTCTTTGCAATTTAATATTATTATGAGAATGAAGATGATTACGAATTACCTAAATTAATCCATTAGAGGATTAAAGCCTCTTTATGAAAAGTTATGGAGTATAATTACCATGCTATGCCAGTGCAAGTTGGGAGTGTTTTTCAACTTCCTTAAGAGAGTAACTGGCCCAAATTTACCAGCCAGCTTCCATTCCTAAGAGAGGACTAGAACCTACTGTATATCTCTGGATCCTGATCCATCTCCTTAATCATCTTACTGCAGTAGCTCTCAGTTATAAAAAATATCTGCATATTATTACTGTATGAGTATACTTCTAATTAGAAAGACAAAATATTTGTTCTAAGAACTTATCCTGTAGAAAGTGCCCAGAAAAAAATATATTTCGTGTTTATTCCAGCATTACCACTATAGAGAATGACATGATAATGACAAGATAAACATAGAAAATAGAAAAATGGTAGTCAAAATGCCAGCTTCAGCAGAGGACAAAACCTGCTTCTTCAAGAAAGCTTATCTTAGATCAAGAGTAGAATCAAAATCCATTCACTCCATTTAAAAAAAAAAACCCCTCTCATCCAGCAAGATCACAGGAGAGTGTACATAGATTGAAATAGAAAGCAGTGACATCAATTTAAGGACAATGCTGTTATTTCTGATGATCTCTTTTTCCAACTGTCACACATTTGCAAAGAGCCTGTTGGGAGGGGCTTTCTACACACTCTGCACCTCTGATTCAAGGTGAAGTCAAGTTGGATCCATGACACTGGTTTGCCCACATGTGTATTTCTTGTGTAATTATATTCCTGACAGGATCAACATGGCATAGAAGCAGTTCATTAACATTCAAAACTTCTCCATTCCTGCTACAGCGTAGAAAAAAATAATAAAATAATGATATATGCACCTTAAGTGCATATGTGGTAAGGGACACAGAAGAGTACTATAATAAAAGGAACTAAATCTCTAGTATAAACATTAAGATAAGAAATGAATTAGTTTTGAATCAATCCTGTGTTTAGCTATGCAAATTTTGTCTTTAGTCTAGCTGCATCTTTCTGAACTCATAATTAGAACAGGAATTTGGTTACCTCTAGTTATATCATGCTTTCTGGGCATGGCTTGGTATATGTATATAAAGAAGTCAAACATGAAAAAGATTCTGCATGACTATAAAATCTTTGGGGATCTCAGCTATCAGGGAGATGAGCAGAGCGGCTTAGAAATGCTTGCAGTTTGCAAATGAAATACAGTAGTAAATGGATTTTGCCTGGAAAGTGGTTTTCTCTTCCACTCCAGCCTACTACAACTGGTTTCTGATTCATTAATAAAGGAACAGTAAAACTCTATTAACCAGACCAGAGGTGCATAATTAACTCTGGTCCTGCTTCGTCTGATGGCAAAGAAGTGCACTTCAGATTTGGTCTTTTTTTCTGAAATCCTGACACATTCATGTTCTCAGAGGGAACTAACACAGGCTGTTTATTTAAAAATGAAGCTCTGTATGCATGCGAGTGTCTATCTATATAATATTCTCTACAGCTCTCTCCCACTATCCGTATCTATATATGGAAGGTTGAAACTGCATTCATAGTTTTCCTTGCATTAAAAATTCCAGGTGCCTCAAACAGTTTTTGCAGGCAGCTCAGGAAAGCAAAACAGAAAACCTTTGAAAAATAAATTGCCTATGTGACTTACATTAGTCCTCCTCTCCACCATAGCTTGGATCCCCAACTGATGTAAATTTGTGTGGGCTCGGTCATGCTAATCGTCCTGTTGTGATTTGCACTAGTTAAGGAGCCAGCCATATCGGTGTTCTTTTTCTCTTTTCTTCCAATTAATGTCACTCTTTGTCCTTCTTTTGTGCAAAATGGGTCCATAGCATCTCAGAAACACAGGAGAGAAAAACTAACGGGCCAGAGTGCCTACTGGAACAAGTTGGTTTTGTTGCAATGAAAGTCAGTGGAATTGTGTCAGTTTGTACCATCTCAGGATGTGGCTCTGCCACCCTAATTGGAACAACTATCCAAATTAAAATCTTATTGAAACTTCACAGCTGTGGTTACAGTTTTTCTGAGCTGGGCTTGGACCGTTCTGTACTGCCTGGACAGCTGTAGTTAGTGTCTATGAGGAAGACGGGTGGTGATAATGCTAGATGGAAGAAATGTCTGTGGGGCAATTTAGCACTCAGACATTTATGTCTATCTGCGATAACTTGTTATTTTTTTCTTTCCAAAAGAAAAGTCTCACTTGTATCCTCCCGCTTGCTTCTTTGTCTAAAGTTATCCAGCCTTTTCTCCAGACAAATAATAAAAAATATTAAGGTTCCCTTCAATATACTCGTATGGATATTAAAACAGAATGTTAATACTAATGTAGCATTGCCAGACTGCATAGAATGTTAAGAGAGCTGTCAAAGTCCCAATAATTCTAAATTCCTCTTCATGATAAATTCCTAAATGAAACCATTTTTATGATGATAAGCTTCTCACCAATGGGAGAAACTTAACTCTTTCTAATATGTTCAAGGAGAAATATCAAAGTACTTTAGCTAGGAACAGCATAATTGTTGCCTAGATGGTTTAGTATTTTGATAAAGTGAGAATGGAGAATACTATGTCTAGATCAAGCCTATGGGCATCTCTGAGGGACCTTGGAGGAGGTGGGGGGAAATGATGACACATATACATGCAATGCTGTGACTGATCCAGCTGTCTTCATCACAACTATTTGCTTTTCTTCCAAATTTTAAATTATATATAATATTATCTGTCCATATCCACTCTGCAGTTTTCCTCTGTAAATTGGGGCAGGCAATGCTGAAGTTGGAAGGATCCTGTGTCCCTTTCCCCTTCCTTCTTCCCCCCTCCTCCTCCTTTGACATGTTCATGTAGTTTTCTTGCCAGCAGCAACAGATATCTTTTAACTTCTAGAGGGAAGAAGAAGTGGACACTTATTTACAGAAGGCCAATAAAAAAAGAAACAAGATGCCTTTTTCCCTTTTCACACAAAATGTCTAGAAGAGTTTTCCAGTCAGCAGTAAACATAGATATTGTATTTTCTCTGATCAAAGAAATCAATTTAGCTTTCTCAGCATATTCTGTCATTTTCACTGACCATTCCTCCATTGTGGGTTATGTTAAATCTTTCCATCTTTATGGATACAGGTAGTCCTCGACTTATGACCACAAATTGAGCCCCAAATTTCTGTTGTTAAATGAGACATTTTTAAAGTGAGTTTTGCTCCATTTTACAACCTTTTTTGCCACAGTTGTTAACTGAACCACTTCAGTTGTTAACTTAGTGACACAGTCATGAAGTGAATCTGGCTTCCCCATTGATTTTGCTTGTCAGAAGTTTGCAAAAGGGGATCACATGACCATGGGACACAGCAATGGTCATAAGTGTGAACCAGTTGCCAAGCATCTGAATTTTGATCACATGATCATGGGGATGCTTCAAAGGTTGTAACTGTGAAAAATGGTCATGTCATTTTTTTCAGTGCTGTTGTAATTTTGAACTGTCACTAAGTGAACTGTTATAAGTGAGGACTATGCGAACAACAATCTTGCTGCAGTTTTCACATACAAAAACAAAGTTCAATGATTATGCTTCAGCTGTTTGTCCATCAATCACAAAAGAAAGACTTCTGGTCTCAATTATACATTAATCTTTAACATTCTTTGAATCAGTGTGTATATTTGAATTCAGAATTTTCTAGCTTTTTATATGTTCACCAAATATGATAAAATATCCTTTCTTGTGATTTCCAACATAAACTTGAAATGCATATTAGACCATTTCTCTAATGACATCTACCAGTGGTATATCATCTTATAAAAACTAAAAATAATCTTATGTTAAGATTATGATGAGTATATTTTAGTCCATTTAGCCACATATTTTCTGATTGTTCCATCTGTATATTATAACAAAATGTTTGGCCATCTTTATCATAAATTCTTTCACTTGTTCTTCTGTTTCAAGTTCTAATGAAATACATTTTTTTGCAATCACAGGTTCATCATTTGTACACAATTCTGTTTCAAATTCATTCTTAGAATGTTCAAAACCATAAATTATTTTGTTTATTTTAAATCTTTCTAATAATTATAAATAAGACAAACATTGATATCTTCAACTCTCTGCCACCAGTTCTTGACTTATTTTTATTTTACATTCTGACAATAATTCACTGCAGTTTATTTAATGTTTCATGTTTCTAAAATGCTTATTGCTAAGAGGTGTTTTCAGTTACCACCTGGATTTGTATCTATTCCATATTCTTCCCATGGCACATCTACCTTAATGAGTTTTAAAACCCATATTGACCTTAGCTTTCTTGTATCACAAATATATCTACGCCAACTAAATCTAAAGTCTTGTTCTTCTAACTCCAAAAGTCTTCTGTTTCTCAGCAACACCCACTCTTTCATCCAAACCAAGCAGCAAGCTGCAAAACACAATAGCAGATCAGGTAAACCCAATCTTCCTCTTTCCTTTCCATCTTGTAGTACCTTATATTTAACTTGTGTTTTTTCCCCCCACCACGAATTTAGATGTATCCTTCTGCTACTGTTTAAATGGTGCATTGATTGGTATTGTCAGGTATTGTCTGAAAGAAAAACATCATCCTGGATAAGATATTTATTTTTATCAAAGAAATTATCCTGAGCAATGAGAGTTGTAGTTTCTTCCATCTTAACATGTCTTTTTTTAATTTCATTGCACATCTTAACATAATTATTTTGAAATAACATACAATTCATATACATCATCATAATAAAATATTTATCTACTTCTCAATATTAAAACAATTTTATTTAACAATTCTGTTTGATAGCAATAGCACTTTTTTGTCATCTTCTTCTGTCTATTAATCTTAAAATTTGCTAATAAATCTAATTCTTTTAATTTCTCCATTTATATTTCAATTCCTTTAAAGATGAGAACATCAAATCATCTGCAAAATCTCTTAATTTATATGCATATTTTAAATCTTTTAATTAATTAAACAATCGTTTTAGAAATGGGTGAAGAGTATTAAATAAGCAGAATCAATGGAATTAAACAGAAAAGTGATGAAATGATTTATATAAAACTAAAATGAGGAAATGGCAACAGTAATTCTTTAGAGATTTGTAAAGGAATGCTATTCCTATATTAAAAAGATAAATTGAAACAAATACTACAGAAGTCAGTATATGGCAATGATTTAAGATTGTTGTAGGTATAGATGGAATAACTAGAGATATTAAAATATGAATATGGTTTGCTTATGGAGTGACTGTACAGTTTATTTAACATATGTGTGAAGAGTGCATCTATATCTGGTGATTGGAAGGACACTATTACTCTCCACTTAAAGATACAGAGACTATAGGGGGATTAGTTTGCTAAGTGTGCCTTAGCAGAATACTTTTGTAGGCAGATGATATTATGTTGTTTACTGAGAATATGAATGACTTGCCGTGAGTGATAGATTGAATGATGCACCAAGGAGTATAGATCTGAAAATCAATGTACCAAACCCCAAGGGAGTTATATTTGACAAGGAAAATGAAATGAAGCAGTGAGAATTATATTTCAAGGGTAGCTTCTTCCTCCCTAAATCCAAGAAAAGTAGACGATGAAATGTTGATGACTTTTATTGTTGTTTTGTTTTATAATTGTCTGTTGTATAATGTCCTCAAATTGCAAATAAATAAATAAATTGGTAGGACACTTTCAAAAATAGGGATAGTATATGATTAAATGCTTGTGAGAAGAAACAAACATGGCTGAATACTTCTGTCCACTTTATTAAAAGGGAGCTGGGAAAGTCAGAAAACATAAAAGCAAGATGAAAGGAGTGGGAATGGCTTATTTGAAAAGTATACCAATTACAGGGTTTCTGCTCCCTCTTGTTATAATTCTTTATCCTTAAATTAAATTTGATCTAGGGAGCCCTTCAAGATAAGGTTTCCTTCAACAAGAAGTAAAAGGACATACTTTATAGCATTTCTAGAAGGAAGAGGGGGTAAAAATGCTGTAAGATGCAAGGCAGCTATTATTTTACCGATCTTTCAGATATCTGTATTAAACATTATGGTTCCTCTGCTATACATTTACAGCTCCAACTAATCTACTTTTCAGGATCACTGTAGAGCTAAACTATACACTTTCCTGTGTTACTTCTTAGAAAGGAGTATAGGATACAAGGAGGCTGCCTGATAAACACAATAAGATTTTAGCACACATCTAGGCCAGTATTTTTCAACCTTGGCAACTTTAAGAAATGTGGACTTCAATTCTCAGAATTCCTAAGGCTGCAGAACACTGGCAGTTGAAGTTCACACACCTTAAATTTGCTATGGTTGAGAAATGCAACTTTTAATGGTGTCATTATAGAAATTTGATAAATAAGTTTGGACAGGTATAGATGATGTCAGCACAAATGTTTTGAGCTTGTCCCATGTTTATCCCACTTTGGTTTCAAGTAGTTAGATGTGTCAATATGGTACTAGGAAGATCAAGAAAACTCTAAAATATGGATGTAGTGCAAAACTATATATCACAAAATTGAAAGCTTGGATTTCCCAAGCATGGGCTTTGCCAAAAAATAGTATTTCTTCTTTGAAAAGATGCTATCTAATCTGGATTTTAAATCTGGGGCCAATAGGTGTTTGTTTTCCACCTCTGAAATAATTTCATATGTACACAGTGCAAAGCTCAATCAACATTTGATTTATATAATTGCTTAAAATTGAAGTCATTCCGTTTTAGATATTTACTGCATCTTTCATGGTCCATAAACTGTTTTTAAAAGTTATTTCCCCTTTATACCAACCAATTGGAGTCAAGATTTGGAGGATGCCCTGTAGAAATAATTACAAGACAATTTATTCCCAAGGCAGAGTATGATTGTGCCAGCACAGAACAGGGGTGTAGCCAGGATGGCTTAATTTTGCATGGATTCAGGACACCGATACAAGCAGGATGCCTCAGTGCTTTTGTCCAGTTGCATCCTGCTGACTGATATGGGAATCAATTCCTCTGTTTTCCTTTGATAGAGGCAACCAGATAATATTAGCCCTCTCTCCTTTAGATTGATAAAATACAGCAAGTGATACAGAAAAGATTTAAATGGTTTGTTCCAGACACAGGAAATATGGTTTCTTCCATGGCGCTCAGATATCTGGAATTCCCATGGCTAAGTTGCTTATAGTCTAAATGTATGTATTTTGACTCAGAAGTAAGTCCCAAAGATTTAAAAGAAACTGTGGCTCCTAGAAGGGAGCACATAGGGCTACTATCTAAACACTGTAAACATCAAAGTGGCTACTTTGGAGAAATTGCCTTCTGATTGTGGGGCTTCTCTTTACAATGGGAATAATCACACATCTCTGGAAAAACAAATCAAGTGCTGTTGCTACATCACCTCTATTAATTTATGAAGAGCTCTGTGCAGACCACACTGAAATGAAATGAGATGCATAGCTGAACTATGCGCTGAATTGTACCCTCTATGTCTCCCCTTGAGTAGCATTTATCTTTGCAACATTATATTTACTTATTTATACAGCTTCTAGCACAGTGGGGTTTCTATCTTGTTTGAGTGCAAAATGAATATTAACAAGATCCGAAGATCCACTGTTCTCTACACCTTAGGCTGCAGCACTGGGTTATCTTAGCCTGTCTTATTACGCTGAATCCCTTCATCGAATTTCTTCTCAATTTTTGGAGGGATGGGAGGGTAGAAAGCAAGCTTAATTCAGATAATAACTTTCTGGGTGAGTCCTGGTAGATGGCTGCAAAGAATTCCAGGATTTTAAGAATGCTAATTCTGATTAATTTTTGCACATTTAACGTTTTTAATTGCAATGTGGCTGGGTTTTTTTATTCTGCTGTATAAAGTGTTTATTCTATATTTAGCTGAACTCAGCACATTATGATCCTTTTAATAATTCACAGTTTTCTGTGACTGAGCCAGATGCAGCAGGGTTCAGTATCAGGGGATTTAAATTAGGATTTAAATCAGGCTGAGCAGGAAAATTGGAACAAGAAGCAGGTGTAGTGGATGTGTTTCCTTGTCTTGTAGCGTAATTTGCTGATATCTAGCAGACAAACCTGCTTCATATAGTAGAGTGATTTGCTTATTTCTACAGCCGGAGGCAGCAACACAGCCTCCTACATTTGTTCCTTATTTTAACCAGTTTTCGTGCTGGTATTTCTTATGTATCAATACAGGACAGGTTGTGCTTAAAGCTGGGCAGAGAGGTATAGTAGGTGGGTGATTTATCTGAATATCTCCTGGGGAAGGAGAAATTTCCCATCAATTTCACAAGAGGAGGACTCCCCCCCCCCAGTAATGACAGATGCACTGCTACTAACACCCCCACTCCCCACCCCTGCTTTTCATGAGGCTTAACTGAAGCATAGGAAAGGAGGCTATTGACCATGGGAGGATTGCACAACGAAAGACAAAATATTCAAACATATACTTTCGATTCTTGTCAACTGGTAAATGAAAAAAATATCACAGCTAAGAGAATTTTTCCAAAACTTTCTTCTGTCTTGAAAAATTATATATTAGATTCCCTTGCATTACATTGAATGAGAATTGGTTGCAAAAAATGTGGGACTTTTATTTATTTGTTCTTTTCAACTTTTAAATAAGAACAAAATGGGTTTGGCCCATTTTATACTGACTTAATTCCTGAAAACCCATTCTACAACAGTGATAGCGAATCTTTGGGCTCAGCAGATCCAAAATTTGGAAAATGCCTCACACACTGCTGGTGTTCTACCCCTTCCACCAGGGAGAAACAATTCTCTATCTCACCTCCCCCCCCCCCCCAATCTAGGCCTCCAGTGGCACTCAACCCTAGCTTTGACTTTTTTAAAGCTTTTTTAAAAAAAATTCTCAGCATGGCTTATAGTCCTGATACTTTTGGGTGTTCTCCTGCCAAGCCCTAACCAGGTCTAACCTTGCTTTCATCTTCGAGAACACCCAAGTAGAGGGATTATGATGATGATCTGAATTTATTCCAACATTGAAAGTGACTTACAGCTTTTAAAGTGCAAAGTATAAAACATGTTAATAACACTGATGCAATTAAATAAAAAACAAATAAAAATTAATAATCAAATTAACAAATAACATGCATTTTTGCCATCATCCAGAAGGATTGCTGAGACAGATAAACTCCCTCCTTCATTGTCAGCCAGGACTCCATAATACATGCCAGATCAGCATGACAGGACTTTTGAAAGTAGGAAATGTTTTAATTTGTAATAAAGTTTCCTAAAGATACAGTTTGCCTACATGTGCAAATGTGCCTACAGTCACTGATTACTAAAAACATTCTTAATCTTGTGAGGCCATTAATCTCTGTATCTTCTATCCAGAGAAGTCTCTAGGATCATATGCCCATAAATAATTTCACTTCTTTATTGTCCTGAAAAGATAAGACAGAAGGTGGACAAAGCACTAGCAGGAGGGGGACACCAGTAAATAGACAGGAAGTTGTGCCAGGTAGCAAGGCTGTGCTGACAAACCCTGTCAAAGTAAATTGAAGAACTTCATAAGAAGTAAACACTGTTATGGCTGCCTATTTTTTCTAGCAAGGCAAGAAAAAAAAATGTTCTTTTTCAGGTTCATGGTTTTTGTTTTGATTTGCAAAAGGTTCTTCTCCCCTGGCCTAAAGGTTTTGGCAGTTCTTTGCAAAATAATGTTGACCTATACAGAGAGTTATCTCTTTTATCTAAAATGAATGAACTCTGTTATCCATCCTGATATGTAATACCTTTATATCTTTTGGTGCTGAGAGACTTGTGATTGTAGCAGCGCACAATTTTGATTTAATTAATTAATGTATTTCAGTTTGGAAGATTTTAGGATTTTTGCCATGATCCATTGGCAGTAATAGGTTTTTATAGTTCATCATAAATCTCTCCTCTTATAATATTTGGGAATAGTTATTATGTAGTTCCATATTGTAACATAGGCTATATCTTTTCAATGAACATACTTAATAAGCATAGGAACCTGCACTGACTATCTGTCTATCTGGCCCTGATTGGTAAATCTGCAAAATTTCAGACAGAGACATTTGACATTGTTATGTGTCTTCTTAACTAAAGATATAAGAGCTTGAAGGTAAGATTCTGAGCAAAATCTGTTCCTCAAAGGGGTATAACAGAGCTGTCAAACTCGCAGCCCATGGGCCAGATGTGTCATGCGCTGGCCATGCCCATGCCCAGTTTAGTGAAGGGGAAAAAAGTCATGATATGTCACATGATGCCGCTGTGACGATGCAAGTTTGACACCCCTGGGGTAGAGAATCATTGCTACAACATTATTTGTTGCCTTAGATATTAGGAGCCTAAGATATTAGGATCCTAACATAGGGTCCTAATTCCCAAGACATATTCATACTTTACTTTTAGCTTATTTGAGGCTAAACTATGAAGATGCTTGAAGTGGGCATTCCATTTGTCATATCCTGCTCCATAATTGACTCCAAATGACTTTGGCTTTAACTACTGAACTGGTGCAGTTCTCTTTCGGTTATTTTTGGGCTCCCCTTAGAATTTTTGTAAATGATTTCAGTATGTTTTTCTGCCCCTCTAATTTCTCTAGTTATATTACCTCTCAGCACTGGTTTCATTCTAAATCAACTGCTGCAATATTTACCATCCATTTTTGCTTTTAACAGTAATAATGGTATTATGGAAAGTTAAATACACCCTCAAGTGAATCTCATGTCCTAGGCACCACATGAAGCCATCTATTTTGCTTTCTCGGCAACACTGCAGAACTGCTTTGCCTTTCTGTTCTTTGGAGGATGTTTTCTTCACTTCTCAGCTTAATTTGCAACTCTAATAATTCCTAATATTTACCCAGCCAAGTTCTAATGAGGTCTAAATTTCTTAAAATCAGCCGTTGACTAGGAGTTGCTAGTTGTTATGACAATAAGTGTATATAATATTCAGAAATATACGTTTATCCACCACCATTGCTACAACACAGGTTTACAACTTATTGCAGAGGCTGAAAGAACATAAAGACTACTATGATGACCCCTAGTTTTTGGTATGGCACAACAGTGCCCTCTAAAGTATTTGGTAAGTTTAGTCCCCTCCCAATAATGTTTATCTTCCTCAAATTTAGTTGAATTGAAAACCAGTGAATGGCTTTTTGCCCTTAGATATTAACATTGTCAAATCCTATGTATGGCAAAGCCATTCTTGCCTGTGGGATAAAATCCTTCTGCATAAAGATCAAAAGTACATAGAACAAGAGTGTACAACTTTAGTTGGCTCAAGGCCATGCAAGCCTTTGAATAGTATGTCAGAGGCCACATCTCTCATAAATAATCAGGACAATCTTAAAATCATTAACATGTAAAGGGAGGGGGGACTGAAATTAAAATAAATTAATTGAATTAAATATTCATATTTTTGTCATTTATTTTCTCAGCTACATTTGAACAAGTATAAACCCATACACAGATACAATTATGATGATCCTCATTGCTCACATCTTGACTGATTCTCAGTTAAGAAGCATGTCAGAAAAACAGACTTCCTCTTACACCTGTCCTAGAAGGATGAGGGAGAGATAGGTGGAGAAATTGCACTATATGTTGCTGGTAAACAACAGAATTTTGAGGGGCCCTGGGAGCCACACCAAGGGCCTAGATTCTACATCAGTGACTGTCCTGCTTCAATTTCCTAGTCTGCAAACAGGCAGAAATTTACATAGGACTTAATAGAAAGACTGTGTTCCCCTCAAATCCCAGGAATAGGATTAAATGAGAAGGATAAACAAGAAGAATTCAATTTTCCAGAATCCAGAATTAATACTAGTAGCAGAAATTCAAGTTTATGGGCAAGGAAGAGCTCCAGCACCATGGCTAGAAACAATATGCAGAGAAAGGTTAGCTTTGACTCCAGACAACCACAGGAATTGTAATGAGCCATATTAATCACAAGAGCTAGTGAATGTCATCACGAGTACAAAGTAATCTGGTTCAGGTTCAAAGCTATAGTAATCAGAGAAGTCTGAAAGGGACCATGATTAAATAAGCCAGGCCAGTCGTCAAAAACTTTATCATCACAAGAGATTAATAATAGGAGCACAAGAGAAACCTTGGCCAGCTTGGCAACCAGTTGTTCCGCACAAAACTAAGCCCCATTTGATGCTCTTTCAGTAGTGCCAACCACTATATTTGTTCCATTGCAGTCTGTGACATTGACTAGCATTTCTTTCTTGGAGCCACAGAGACCACCTTTGTTTGGCTTTTCTCATTTGCTGTATTCTTTTTTTCCAGGCTTGGCACCTGGCCAAGGTCTTCTGATTTCTCATCACTATCAGGGTGATTAGCCACCTGTGCTGGATTCTGCTCATTAGCAGAAGAATCAGTTTCTGCTGGAAAGGAGCCAGGCTGCTCCCCTACAGTCTGTCAGGTCCAGGTCTGCTTCCTTTGCCCATGAAGAATCCATGAAAATAATAAAGACTTGGAATGTACACCAAGACAGAGACAAAGTAGGTGAAACAGTAACTCTTAAAGTATTAAAAGTGAATTTTTGCACCAGAGATGATCCCACTCGGTCCACGGCTTTAATATTTAAATTTGGAATAGGGCACATTAATTTAGAAATAGGCCCACAAGTGAATGTAACGGTATTTGCTTCCCCAAATGAGTCAGCCAAATTACCGGTAAATATGAAACTCTCTGTATGAATGCTATGGATATTAATAGTTTTTAAATGAAGTCAGTTGCAAGGCCAGCTCTTAGGTTGTTCTTGTAGAAGTTCCTCATTGGATATTCTTGCATGAGCTGTTCAGATTGGAAAGGGAATTTATACCGGTAGATATACGAGCAGAATAAAGGTGTAATCTAGCTTGTTTGGTTTATTAAACTTGTGTAGAAATATGAAGAGACAATTTGGTCTGGATGGGAGTTCTGGGTGGCAAGATATTCAGCTGGGGAAGGAAATGAACACCCTTCACTTTTAAGAATGTTACTTTTAGCTTGCAATCCTACCCATTTTTCCTGCAAATAAATTCTACAGTATCTCATGGGGCTGTTTTGAGGAGATGTACACAAGTCAGGATTATCATGAAAACGGGTTGCTGCCTAATTCAGATAACCGCTCTGAACTACAAATCAAGACTCTGGCAACACTTTTCACCCAACTAATACATTTTATTAAAAGACATAAGCTTTCTTGAGCTGTAGCTCGCTTCTTCAGATGCCCTTCTGAACTAAAGGACATTTGCTATTCAAAAGAATAACCCTATTAATCTAATTAATTCCAATAATACTTTGAAATGAGATAAAAATAGATGAGAATGCACAAGTAAGAGCCTTCTCCAAAGGGGTCATCCCTTATCCCTGGCCAGAGAATATAGAAGCTTGAATTCAGACATTTTCAACTATTGGATGCTACTGTGATGTCATTAGCATTTTGAAAAATAAAAGAAACAAAAATTAATAAAGCAAAGGACAGGAAGTCAAAAGGTATAACTTCTCCAAAAGGTAGAAAAGGGAATAGAAGGACAGCTATACTGGACTTAATTCTTACTAACAGGGATGAAATGGTTGAGGGAGTAGAAGCTATAGGAACTCTGGGGGAGAGTGACCATGTCATACCTGAATTCAGCATAATGCAACCACAAAAAAACTGAACCAAGTCAAACTAGTGTTTTACATTTTAAGAGATCTGACTTCAACAAGCTAAAGGTGAGACTAGGAAGGATTCCATGGATGGAAATTGTAAAAGGAAAACCAGCTCAAGATGCTTGGGGAATCATGAAAAATGAGGTTATGAAGGCCCAAGCAAAAAACGATATCACAGAGAAAAAAACACAAAAGATGCCCTACAAGACCAGCATGGTTGCACAAAGAGATTTCTGACAAATTAAGGGACAAAAATATTAAATATAAAAAATGAAAAGACAGGCACATAACTAAAACATAATATTTTGTTCTAGACTGAATAGTCTAAAATAAAATAGCCTGAAATGGCAAGGTGGGAATCAGGAAAGCGAAGACCCAGAATGAGCTAAGACTGGCCATCCCAAAGGTACTTTTCCAAAAGGCAACTGGATTTTCTTGGTTTGTTTTTTTTTGAACACATTTTGCTTCTCATCCAAGAAGCTTCTCCAGTTCTGGCTGAATGATGGGGAATGGAAGGATTTATATCCATAGCATTCATCTGGTTGTTAGCATTCTAATGGTTTGTCCTTAGCTCTCTGAGAGTCCTGTACTCTCTGGATATCTCTATCTACAACACAGTTCTTTCAGCAGTCCCAAGAAGGTTCCACACACATTTTCACTCTGATTCAGATGACCCTGAGAGTACAGATAAACCCCCAAGTGGCCTCAATAACTCTTGGAGAGCTAATAACTGACCTTCAGAATGCTAACGACCAGATGACTGCTATGAATATAAATCCTTCCATTCCCCATCATTCAGCCAGAATTGAAGAAGCTTCTTGGATGAGGAGTAAAATGATTTCAAAGAACAAAACCATGAAAGTCCAGTTGCCTTTTGGAAATGCAGTTTTGGGACAACCATGAGCTGAAAATCCCCATAAATACTGAACTAAAAGTGGCAACTAATGCCAAAAGAAACAACAAAAAAGTTTCTTTCAATGTGTAAGAAAGAAAAGAAAATCAAGGAAATGATAGGTTCACTAAGGGGAGCAGATGGCAAGAAGGTGACAGGCAGCGGGGAGAAAGCAGAACTGCTTAATTTCTTCTTTGCACCTGTTTTTATGCAAAAGAAAGAAATAGCCGAACCTATCAAAAGCACCATCAAGGGAGCTAGAACAGATACACGAACCAAAATATGCAAGGAAATAGTAAGAGACTACCTATCCACCCTGGACAAATACAAATTACCTGGACCAGATGGTTTGCGTCTCAGGGTTCTAAAGGAGCTGATAGACGTCATCTCAAAGCCACTGAATGTAATCTTTCAAAGCTCCTGTAACACAGGTGAACTATTGGAAAAGAGCTGATCTTGCACCAGTCTACAAAAAGGGGGGAAATGGATTCAGGAAATTATAGGACAATCAACTTGACATCAAGTAGGAAAATTCTCAAAAAGATAATCAAGTGGAGAATTTGTGAGCACCTAGAAATGAACAAGGTGATTATTAGAAGCCAGCATGGGTTCATTAAAAACAGATCATAGCAGACAAACCTTATATCCTTTGATAAAGTGACTAAATTAGTGGACCAGCAAATTGCTAAGGACTTAGCATACTTGGACTTTGTAAGTCATTTGACAAAATAGACCACAGCCGACTTCTTAATAACTTAGAAAAATGTGGGATAGACAGATGAAGTTGACAGTTTTTTTTTCCCCAATAAGTTTTTTTATTTTCCAAACAATTCTTCCGTTACACGGTGTATCAAACTGGGTACAAACATTTAACAAATACAGTCAAAAATCCCATTCTATTCTTATATTGTTATTTTCTAATCCATCATGTATTATTTATTTTATCAATCCTCACACACTCTAATATTTTTATTTTCTTGTCTCCAAATT
>JANHFL010000669.1:122323-140089 GCA_032468155.1 Oxyrhabdium leporinum
GGAAGGAAGGAAGGAAGGAAGGAAGGAAGGAAGGAAGGAAGGAAGGAAGGAAGGAAGGAAGGAAGGAAGGAAATCACAACACAGGATTCAGTGTAGAGTTTCCTGGTACAAGATGGCCAACAGTTTAGTCAGTCAGAAAGGGGAGCAGAGAAATACAAGGAGTATCTCAATAAATAATAAATACTACAGTATAGTTAAATGGAACCTTCATGTGACATGTTACAGGATACACTTTGTCAAGAACCATCAATACAAGAAATGAGTTTCTACTGGCCTCCCACATGGGAATTTTTGAGGAACTCTGGTTGGTATTTGTGGAAATATTGATTCAGAAGGACCACAATCTAATGCAGAAGATCTTTTCATAGTATGTTACAATTTTTCTGTATTAAGTACATATCCATGTAGCTTTTCTTGACTTTCCATTGCTTTACCAATAAAGGAGAATATTTGTAGCTCGGGGTTGAAATGAAGGCTCCTTGGTGCTCTCTGAGTTTGCTTGTTTTCTTGCAGATATTTCATTATCCTCACTAGGCAACATCATCAGTACTAATACTATCACTGATGATATTACCTAGTTAGGGTAATGAAACGTCTGCAAGAAAACAAGCAAGCTCAGAGAGCACCAAGGACCCCTCATTCCATTGCTTTCTAAGATGTTTTTTTTAACTTCCCAGTCTATCCTATTATATGGATTTCCTTTGATTTCCCATATAAGCGCTAATCAAATTTGATCCAGCTTAACTTTTATGGATTAATCAATCAATCAGAATACAGCTGGAGGTCTTCTAGTCCAACTCCTGCCCAAACAGGAGACCCTATACCATTTCAGACAAGTGATTGTCCAGCCCCTTTTTAAAGACCCCCAGTGATGAAGCAGCCACAACTTCTGACTGCAAGCTGTTCCACTGGTTAAATGTCATCACTGTTAGGAAGTTTCTCCTTAGAAACTTGGGGAAATTCGTTATAGTTGATTAAATGCAGCCATCTGCTCTTGCTACATATTAGACGAACATACTCCATAGCTTGCGCCTTTTAGAAAGGAGGGTAGATCAGTTATTGATTGTTAACATTATCACTGACTAGTAGGCATGACGACATTCTAGGATCAGAGAAAGCGTCCTCTTGGACCCCAATTGCTGAGAAGTTTAAGTGTGAAATTATTGCTCTCATTTTCCGCTGGTGGGATTCCCAGGAGTCTTTGGCTGGTCATTATAAGGACAGGCTGGATAAAATAGATCCTTGGTTTGAACCAGTGGGCTTTCTCATGTTCTTAACAATCCAGCCAGCACTTGGCCCCTCTGCTTTCCCACGCTTTATTTCACAAGTCATGGGTTGTCATGACAACAGAGATAGCACTTGCTAGCAAACCTCAATTACTTGTTTATTAAACTACATGCAGAGAAGAGCCCTCTAACAGGACATGGCACTAAGAATCATTTTGTTACTATCTCATTCTATTGATATACTACCCTTCTGTCAAGGAGCTCAGTGTGCTATATGTGATGGCCATTTTGCACCCATTCAACGGAGCCTTGCAATAGATTGGGATGAGCCATGCTCACCCTCCAAGCTATAGGATAAACTACATCTGAACACAGAAAGGGATCATTCGCACAACCTCTTTACATCACACTTTCTTGTCCCACCTTTCCTTAGGAGAAGTTCATGAACTCTTCTAAAGAGTGTCTATTCTGAGATAATTAAATCCTTTGCTTCTGTTTATCTCATCAGGTTTCTATTATACTCATGATTTCTGTACTAACCTGCCTTTAATCCAGCTGAGACAATGTTTTTCTCTAGCCCAGCATTGTCAACAATGATTCTCTGGGGTTATAGACTGGAGGTTTGCTGGACATGAAATATGCAATGCCTGCCCTCTGCTACCCTAAACATTTCCCAATCCATTTTCAGTCTGTGACATTGATTACTTGAAGCTGTCTACTTGACCTAAGATGGACAGGCCATTGTAGGCATACAGAGCAGCACCACGCCACAATATGCCCTGTATTCCTTCTTTTCTATGAAACTGGGCATGGAACTGGAAAGAATGTTTCTTGCAGTGTCTGACCATAAAAGGGAAAGAAGGAAATGAGAATCAGCATTAAGAAAATAAATGAAGATGCAGCTTGTCTTTTAAGCAGAAGCTTGTTTTAGAAGCTGGCTGATTTAGGACACTTCCCCTCCCCCCCCCACACACACATTAGCATAGAGAACATTCATGATGACATCGTTTTTTAAAATTTTTATCACTACAAAGCAGCATATCATGCAAGCAAAAATTCAGCATAGGAACAGCAAGGGATGATTGCTATTGTTGCTGAAAATTGGCACAGAGTGGAAGGAAGTTGGGGAGCACGCATGCAGTCTGCAAGCGGCTGACCCCGCTGTAGAGGATGAGAGAGTGTACTCATGAATGATTGTAAAGACTCTTAATTGCACCAGACTGGCATCGAGGGGGGTGTTTTTTTAATCTTTGCTGCTCGTCTGCGAAATGCATCTCAACTAAGATTGGAGTATTATGCCAAAAAAGGAAAAAATATATTTAGAGACAGTACCCTATCCAAGTAGCAAAAGGAAGTCAATAAAGCTGAATTGATTCGCTGGGTTTTTTTTTATTATTTTTTTAAAAAAACCTCGTGTGGAGAATTCTGGGAACAGCAGAAGCTGAAAATACCATGCAGAGGCTTAAAGTCCAAAGCTCTATTGTCACACAATTGGCTTGAAAAGCATTTTCTGCAGACATTGTATGAACACAGTCCTGGAAATGCAGAGTTCCTAGCAGGGAGTTCTCTGCAGAATTCAGCACATGGAGCTTTTTAATCTTTCCAGTGTGATTATGCTCCATTCCTGGAACAGCAGGAGAGAACATCAATGCTGTCTTTTTTTTACTGCTGGTCATGCCAAACTGCAACCTCTTTCTATTTCCCAACCAAGGACATTGCAAGTGCACAGATGTGGGACTATACCTTATTTAGGAGGGGGAAGGGAAGCCCACAGGAATCTAGCTGAAAGTTATCAAGTATAGCAACCTTTTTACTTGTAATATTTTTTAGCAACCATTAGATGTCTCTGAATGCTGTGCCCTAGAGCAGTCTAAAAAACAACGGAGCAAATAAACAAAAGACATTTCCAGATGATTTTTTTGATTATGCAACCATTTCATTCATGGAAATGTAGAGGGACTCAGATGACATCACCTATTTATAAGCTTCCCATGCTCTCCTACCACAAGCTTTCAAGAAAAGAAAAGAAAAGAAAAGAAAAGAAAAGAAAAGAAAAGAAAAGAAAAGAAAAGAAAAGAAAACAAAAGAAAAGAAAAGAAAAGAAAAGAAAAAAGAAAATAATCATTAAGGAAAAATGCCATTGAAACTAAAATTCTTTTCACTGCTAGTGCTAATATCCACCTCATCTGGGAGAACTAGAAAACTGGATATTATGATCACTTAGGGCTATCACATATGGACTGCAAAAATCTGGATCACTGCTAGATAGCAAGAACAATAGCACTTAGACTTATATACCACTTCACAGTGTTTTACAGACCTCTCTATGATTTACAGACTCAGCATATTGCCCCCAACAACCTGGGTCCTCATTTTACCCACCTTGGAAGGATGGATGTCTGAACCAACCTTGAGCCTGTGAGAATCGAACTGCTGGCAAGCGGCACAATTAGCCTGCAATACTGCATTGTAACCATTGCGCCACCACAGATCATGACAGCACAAGTCAGAGTTTTCTGTTATCTTCTCTTCAAAGAAGCATAATAACAGTTTACTATTCCTCTTCCTAGTTCAGTTCCCAGGATCCTCGGCATTTTAGATAAGGATTTTTTAAAATTCTCTTGAAACTGTTGTTCTTCACCTTAAATCAGCCCTTGTAGACAGATGAATTAATAGTCAGGAAGTATGTTTATTACAATGCAACACTATTCCCATGCTCTCCTACCACAAGCTTTCAAGAAAAGAAAACAACAATCATTAAGGAAAAAATGCCACTGAAGCTAAAATTATTTTCATTGCTGCTGCTAATACCGGTACTTCCTTCCCCATGCTATGGCTAAGTTCACATACTGAACTAAGTCATGGTTTGTTGAATATAGCATAACTGGCTGGACTGAGATATCACTGTCTGTCATAAACCACACTTTGCAAACCACAATGGCTACATTCTTAAAATTAAGCAAATGACATTAGAGCTTAGTATAATCTGAACAATGTGTACTTGATATTAGGTAGACAAATGTCAGGTAGAAATCATGTTCAGAGAATGTTTCTCACTGAGTTTCTGAGGATTTTCAGCACTCATCTTTCATTACCTGTTGGTCTTATCCCTGAATCATCCATTACTTCTCAGTCGTATCCCAAAGGTGCTTTTTCAAGAGGCAAAGAGGTTTAAACAAAGAAAAACCAGAAAGTCTAGTTGCCTCTTTTGGGACAACCATGACCCGGATGACTAAGAATTTCCATAGACATTTCTCAGTCTTAGTTACGTCACCATTAACTCTAACCTAAAGTGGCATGTTATTGTACTGTGAAAGTACATAGATGGTGTATTTAGTGAATAATCTTCTCAGATGGAAGATTATCAGCTGGAGAAGATTATTGTGAAAGTTGTGAAAGCAAATTAGATTAAATCTTTAATACGGTCATAGACCAGCATAAGGAGAGAGGGGTAATATAAAAAGTATATATAAAAGATACATCAAAATCTAATTTTAAGAAAGCTGAAAGCTATAAAAAGTATACATAAAAACAGGATTCTAAAAATAACCTAAAGGCAGGGGTAGGAACCCTAGACGTATATAGGGAAGCATAAAAATTAATATATGGAAAACTAAATCTATCACAGTACAGAACAGTCTCTAATAACAAACTAATTGCTCATTAAGCCTAATTTATGGCACAGATTTGTTCTAAAATCTGATGGATTTTAAGGGCTGTTGTGCAGAATCTGGCAACATTATAGGGTGTAGCAGGGTTAGTATCTGCTAACAACAGGGAGGCATAGAATTGTCCTGTGTGTCCTGGGTATTTAATGGTAGCAATGGTAGGATGAGACTAGTACACATGTCTCTGTAATACAGGCATTGTGGAGTACTTGCTGTGTTGTTTCTGTATGTCCAATGTCAGAGAGAGTGGAAGCAAAGGTTCTAACTAATAGCCACATTTGGCAGATCATGGCATTTTGGCTGTAGTGGTATTAAAAAATGATTCACTGTTGTACAATTGTTTACTAATGACACCATATATTAAACTATCTATTTAATTTTTAAAAAAAATGTTCACTAGCAATTTCACTACCTAATAAAGCTAATAGTAAGTACCTTTGGTTTTGGTAGATCAGAACCAAATCATTTTTTAAAAATCAAAATTCAAAGCATAATTAAAGCACAAATTAAAGCACAGCAATGAAACAACATTGTCTATCGAGTATACCTGCCAGAACAAACAAACAAACTTTTCTCAATAGAAAAAAAAAATTAGTTACCTTAACTTCTGATGGCAGGAAGTGCTACTACTGAGGAGCAGCTACAGAGAAAGTTTTTAATATAGGTGGGGCCAGCATCTCCTAAGTCTTAAAGATCAATAAGCTAGTGCACTGACTTGTATTTCATTTAACAGAAAAAAAGAGTTGGAAGGGACCGTGGAGGTTTTCTGATCCAACCCCCTACTCAAATAGGAGACCTTATACCACTACAGACAAATGGCTGTCCAATCTCTTCTTAAAAACCTCGAAGATGGAGCACCCACAACTTCTGGAGGCAAGCTGTTCCACTGGTTAATTGTTCTCACAGTTAGGAATTTTCTCCTCAATTCTATGTTGCATTTCTCTTTAGCACTTAGCAATAACACTTAGACTTATATACTACTCCATAGTCCTTTACAATGTCAGCGTATTTCCCCCAACAATCTGGGTCCTCATTTTACCGACTTTGGAAAGATGGAAGGCTGAATCAACCTTGAGCCAGTCAGGATCGAACTCCTGGCTGTGGACAGAGTTAGCATGCAATACTGCATTCTAACCTTTATACCATCATGGCTACCTCCTCTTTGATAAGCTTCCATCCATTATGTCTTGCTCTCAGATGCTTTGGAGATTAGGTTGACCCCTTCCTCTAGTGACAGCCCCTCAAATATTGGAAGACTGTTATCATGTCACCCCAGTACTTCTCTTCATTAGACTGGACATAATCTGTTTCTACTTCCTCTCTTCTAATATTCTTTGTTGCTCTTCTTGGCACTCTTTCTAGAGTCTCAACATCTTTTTTGTACCGTGCTTGCTGGACCTAAATTGTTTAGGATTTCATGGATCCTAACAAAGAGAATTGTGGACATTTTTGAGGGACAGTCTAATTTCAATAAATTCAACAAAGAGGATGGACTCAGGAGTCAGTGACTTCTTTCTGAACTTTGCCAGTGTCAACTTTTTGGCCTTGGTACATAGCAGCCTTCTCATTTCCTGCCCTTAAAAACCAAAATTAATGTACTTCAGGTTTCACCACAACCATCCTTTTCACGGTTTCTGACCAAAACTGTGGAAGTTACAGAGTTCAAATGCCTCCGAAATGAGTATGTCTGCACTGTCAGATGCACTTTTTAAGAACTGAACTGGCCATAAACTGGAGCTAAAAGGAACATAATTAAAAACTCTATCTTTTCTTCCAATTTTTTTGGTATCCAAACATTTGATGCCAACTAGGATCATACTTGCATACAAGCTGTTCATTTGTTTTCCAACTGTCTTGCAGTGTGTAAATGTATTTGGCATTACTACCAAGACCTTGCCATTTGGGTGGCATCAGGGCTGTTTCTGGATATATATCTTAATCCTCAAAGGGAATGTAATCCTGAACAAGACAAGTTGATTGTGAACAGTCATTTGGCTGATTAAAGTATCTTGATCTTGTTTGCATTTAGCTTCAGTTCAGTTGTCCTTCTTCAGTCCTTATTCAAAAAGTTAAATTTGAATGCAACCTGACTTTAGGGATTTTAATGAATTAGAAAAATGCAATGGATATCCAGCATATTGATGGCTCTGAATCTCTTAACAGAAGATCACTTATGTTATAATAGCAACATCAATCGTATTTGGACTTCAAAAAATATTAGTATTGCCACGTTTTAGCATTAAAATGAAAGTGAAACCTTCAACTTAATTTTAGGAGGAAAAAATGACTGAGTTTCATGACAGTTTTCAGTTTTACGAGAGAATCTTTTCAGATTTTGAGTGAGAAAGCCGAGATCTTGTGAGATTTTGGCATTTAGGAGCAACATTTTGGGAAGTGACTGCTAAAATTTCCAAAGATGTTTTTTTAAAGTGCCTGAGCTATTATAAACTGCCATGTCAAACAATTGCTGAGTTTTGTTCTAAGGATTTTTTTCTATAAGTTCTGTGAGAAGCCAAGTTAGTGGAATGTATCTCAAACCAAAATGCAAATATTAATCAACCTGAAATTGATTGTAGTGATAGTCAGTTGTGCTAGCTTGTGGGGTGGTTTCATTTATTCTTTTATACAAATTCGAAGGATAGAAAGTTTTCAGCCAATGGGAAGATGTCCCTCAAAACTAATATTGCACATGTACTTGTCTTCTAGTGAGTTGTACATCCAATCAAACACGTATTATTAAGAGCCAATTAAACAGCTGAGTCCAAGTCTTTGAGAGCTGGTTTGGAGAAAAAAAATGAATGATTAGGGGCACCAGCTGAGGAAAGATATAGATCATCAAGAACAGATGAACAGAAGACTTGGGAGAAAGAAGAAGCATTAAAGCAGAAAGAACAAGCCCTGAGGGGGGAAATGAGCTGAAATCAGGAGACTAATGGGATGCTGTGTGATTTAGGTGGCAAAGTTCCACCATAATGGAACTGAGCCAAAGTGTAGAAAAACTGCTTTGGCAGTAATGAGGCAGGGAAGAAATCCTTCTTTCTACAATTATAATCTTATGAGGAGGCAGGCCTGATTTACCAAGAACCTGTGTGAATCTGAGGGAAGCATAAGCTAGGATAAATTTTATCAAAATATAAAGAAACAATTGGACTTTGGTGGAGGAATTATATGGAACGTTCCCCATAATGTGAGGGACTCTTATGTGTGGAGTAAATAGGATCTGGCATAATTCCATCCAGATTCCTTACTCCTTTCCCTGTCTCATACTCACATTCCTGAATGGCAGTACTGAGATGAGAGAAGAAGTGAGAGATCTGGTTGGAATTATGTCAGTTTCTATTTACTCCACACATAATGGAGAACATTTCAGATGCCTCATTAACCATTTCTGAGGAAATGTCATCATGATATTAGTACTGTGGAGGTAACTTAAAGTCCTATTCAATCATTCCAATTATCAAGTATTGTAGTGTTTTCCATTTCCTTCCAAACAAGTCTTGCTATACAGTCTATGACACTTCCTTGCCGATGGTGATGTCATCATAGGCTGGGAACTTCCCAATTCCTATTGGCCATTTTGTGTGATGATATACCTTCCAATTGTTGGTGTTCTCTATCGTAATTTTGGTTTAGTTGACTCCCCTGCATTCTATCAAAGTCATCAAGCCTGCCCACACATTGTGGTTGTTTTTCCCACCAGCAGGTGAGGCTGAATGGGAGGGAAAATGGACCAAAATGAATCCCCTAAACTTAGAAGACTCCCTATTATATCTGTGAGAACAACAGCAGTTGCTAGCCTAGTGAATGATGCAGAATAGTGTTGACTATCAGGACAAAATAAATTCTGCTGGCAAATTTTCAGCAGACTCAGAAGCTGGAGGAATGAGGAAGAGCCCTTAATTTCAGTAGTAACTAAGGAAGGATGAACACCTACATTATGTTAATTTATTTGCTTATATATTTTTTACTTCTGCCCACATGCCATCGTTAATCCTAGATTCTGTGGTGAGCTATTTAGGGTAAATGTTTTAAACTTTTTGCTTTGTCTTTCTGAAGAATAAATATTCATAGCAGAATTGTACAATATGAACTTCCCGAAAAGCTACTAATATTTTTCCCCCATACCTTTTCTTAAGTAATGGTAAAATAGTAAGGAATCCTCATACAGATTATCACAGAGAATTAACATTACTCTTCATTAGAGAGTTGCATGGGAAAGAAAAAAGCTTGGGTGGGGGGGAAAGGATACAGATTAAAGGCAATTACAGAATTATTCATTCCTGGGTTTTTTTCCCCTAAGCTGATACAAATATTTCTTATCATATGCATACCTCTTGCATAATACTTGGAGAGACTGCATACTTGTGATGAGATCTTCAGGTACATAAACATATTACAATCTGCAGACTTCTTTGCATTCTTCAGTCCTCTACAAGTCATGTGGTCTTCTCCCAACTTCAGAAGCAACCTCTTATAATTTAAATTGTCATGTAATTATTGTTATGTTGTTATTCATGGACAGTCCAAGAATTGCTCTAGAAGAAATTCCTCCTCTTTAGAGGCTGTCTCTTTGATTAACACACCGAAGCTGTGTAAGTTAATGAAGAGATGCCTTTTTCACTTCATAGAGTTTAGAAATTAATTGTAAGCTCGATCCACCTTCAGGTCCCACGTTGACAATTTCTTGTGGATTTTTATTTTAATACAAAGCCTTTTTTTTCTGCATCAGAAATCCTTTCCACAAAACAATCTATTGGGCTCATAATTTTTCTCATATTTTCCTGCATTTTTCTCCATCAGCCTCAATGTTTTGAGAAACAATTGGAGATCATACTTCTAGTCAGGACTGCTAGTACTGGCACTTGTTCAACCTAAGCCTTTAAGTCTCATTTATTGACCCAAAGCATTATGGGAAACTGAAAGGACTATTTGCTATTCTCTACCATTGCCTGGTAAGCTCACTAATGTAGGAAAAAGAAGGATTTTGCTGTAGGCCCCTCAGAGCTGGCTCTAATCCATTGTAGCTCTAAGAAATGTTCCAGTTTTGATCTATTTGAGCAACATAAGCTAGCCTGTTACAGCTATTATCACAACGTTAAGCACTCATAGTTCCTCATTGTTTGCACTCTATAAATTAACAAGTATTAGAGGACTGTAAAATGAACTAGTAGAAGTCATAGTCCAAGATTTGTTAATTTTTTGTCCATCTGTCAGGAGAAAATAACAGTGATGCCCATTACTATTTACGGAAGTCTTTGTATAGGGTGATAAATAATGAATTTTTAATCTTAACAATGGCTTGGGTGTACTCTGAGAGCACTGAATCACATTAATGTGAATTAGATACTATTAACAGACTTTGCTCATCCTTTCAGTCACAGACCCAACGTGATTAAAGAGTGTCAAAGGAGATTTTGTGATTTTTTTTAAGTTCATGTCTATGTTCTGATTGGTGCTTTAGATGCAGTTTAACTATGATTATGAAGACAAGAACAGCATGGAGTCCAGCCAATAACAAATGCGTTATGTCTGCATTCTTGTAGCTAAGGGGGAATGTAAACTGTCAGGTTATATTTCTGTTGGATTGCAGTTTTAGGCTATTTGTTCAATGGCCAATATTACAACTGACTACAGTATACAGAGCAAAGGGGTTCAGGATTCTGGTAATCCTAGTTGTTGTCCATAGGATTTTGTGAGTTGAATCTATGTTTTGATGATGGTCATAATGCAATCCATCAGGAGTGAACCCAGCTCAAAAGATGATCGTGTTTGGCTGCACTAGGCTAAAAAGGGTCAGTTACCATAGTTTATGTTTCAGTTTGTTTTGGGGATCTTCCTATTATCTTGGGATATTGTGCCATCCAGCCCATCACATTAACAACATGATATGTGGCTACAATAACTGAGGTTGTTAACCTGGGTCTAGGTTATATGAATCCAGTCTTTTGCTGCCATTGAAAGTGAGTTAACCACACAGACATCACTCAAGGAGAGATGCCACTTGACAGAAATCAAAAAAGTCCATGTGAGATTAGCCAGGCCAGTTGTTTGAATGTGGTTTCATGTGGTTGGAATTCCCTCCTGCCTGAACAGACACCACCAATTTTTCCCTGCTGGAATTCAGACATCCCTAGATCTGAGGTTTATGTGCCTGCCTGCCTCCTTTCTGGTGTTTTACAAAAATAAAGCGAATGCAATACTTGCCCTCCTTTTCCAACATTTCACCTTCCCCACCCCTCACTGTCTGTGAATCATTCAGCTGGATGCCCTCCTTTGATTAGCATTTTAATTATTCTAATTGCGTTGTTTGCAAGCTTATCTCTCAGTTCAAACCCAACCACGTTTGCACACACAAACACACAGACTTTTTTATCACAGGCCCTCTGCAGATGCCATTAGCATTTTCACTCTGGTATCTTGTGGCAGAAAGGAAAAATTAGCATTTGTTCATCTCTTTCTGTTTTGATTCAGGCAGGCATTGTGCAATGGGAACAATAGCTAGTCTCCTCTGCTTGCCTCTGTTCAGGGTCATTGCATTCTGCCTAGAAGAATAGGGATAATTTATCTCTATTTTCCCCTTACGTATCCATTTCAAACAAAGGCTTGGGGAGATTAAAATAAATAGATTGTTTATACCAAGGCCAGTAGCCCACATCCAAACTGCATTTGAATGCATTTTCTACTTCTCCAGCACATGAATTTGGCAGAGATGCCACGGTTTTGGCAATTTTGAGCAAAACGGAAAAGAGTAGCTCAAACAACCATGGAGAGAATGCAGAGGTGCTTCAGCTTGCGACAGAAAGAATAGACTCAGTTCTGACACAGTGATGGAGGGGGGAAAGTAACAAAATGTTTGGGACAGATTCTGCCCTGCATTCCAAATCTGTTGACCATAAGGCTTTCTGATCCAGGCAGGCAGACACAATTTCTTTCTCAGTCTCCAAAGAGAGATAAAATATTTCTGATCAGCTCTCCCTGTTCTAAATTTTGTCCCCAAGAAGCTCAGGCTGAGGTAGGCAATTTAATGTCCTCTAGAAGAATTGGATTACCTCCCACAACTCTGTGTCCTTTCCTATAGTGGCTGGGGCAGATAGGAATTGCAGCAAAACCTCTGGAGGACAGCAAGGTGTCCACCACAGTCTAGGGCCACCTGGAAGAGGCTATTCTGCAAGGGCTACTATGCCAACACATGTATCCTGGATTTTGAGATAATTGTCTGCTTGGTAGTAGGATTTAATTTAACTATCTAAACACGGAATAGGAAATTTTATAAATACATATGTACCTAAAATAACTAGTGCAAAATGACATGATTCTCAAGCTTGAACTGCATGCAACAAATTAGCAGTCCTAATTTCCTATTCTGTGCTGCTGCCCCCATGGGGGCGAACGGATGCTGACCTTTCACTATGGGTTAAATGAGATCCAGAGATCATTCCAAAAGGCTTTTGTACATGCAATGTTGGTGGAGAAAGCAAAACAGGAGTTGCTACTAGATTAAAAGCTTACCACTGAAATTCTGACACTAAGAAAAGCCAGAGAAAGAAAGATGACCAAGGGGAAATGTGAAGAAACTTGATTCATGAACATAGATTTGATGCATTATTTGAGATAAAAAGTTAAGATATAGAATAGTTGAATGTGTGGGATAGATTTGAAATAAGACTTTAAGTCCAGTTCTTCCATTAAGCAGGAACAGGGAAATGGCCTGAGGCATTGGTGTCACAAAAGGAGCAACAAGGGAGAAGTACTTCTGGGATTTTCTATCTGTGGCACAAAAATAACTTTGCTAACCTTGGGTACAATATACTTGGATTTAAGATGGAGAGGAAGCACCATTAGCTTTGTGAATTATGCGCTGATTTCCAAACCTTTTCCCAAAATTATGGCCACATATGTTTTTTGAGCCAGTTACACCTACAGAAGACAAATTGTGCCCCTACATTTTGTACATCCAATAAAATATTGAAAGCCCTCACATGTATCAATATCCTAATTATTTTGAAGGTCAGATGAGAATGCTGCACAATGCCACTCATCTTAGCATTTATGCTACACAAAAGAAACCTAAAAAGGTCTATAATTTGAAAGTGGTTGGTCAGCTGCAAATTAGTCTTAATATGAAGTCAATGATGTTAATGGATTTCTATTGAAAAGATCTGATTCTTTGAGAATAATATAATTGCCTTTGAATTTCAGGGGTAAAGGAAACATTCTGAACTTTAAGTCTTTTGTGGTAGAAAAAGACTTATCCATCTTCAAAATAATTAACTTGGGCATCTTAGTAGACTGATGCTTATAGTAAGGCTATCATATTTGGATGTAAAGATCTGGAAGATCATTAGATGGCAACAAACTAATTAGCTGATCTCTATGCTGTCACCTAGTGGTCATCTGGATTTTTGCAGCCCAAATATGATAACCTTAGTTTGGCTCTGAAAAGATACGATTCACATTTCACACTGCTAGGCAATGCAAAAACAATTCATGTATTAAGGAAAATAAATATTTCTCAAAGCTATTACATTGATAAAATGATATGTTTCTGAGCACCTTTAGAATCTTTTATTATTTTTTTGTTCCTCTTGTTCAAGCTAAGAATAGATGTTATCTCGTTTTGGATGTTTTTAATCAGACAGTTGCCTTGATAAGATTGTACAATGCAGGCAATAAAAATCCATTGTTTTTTCTCATATTAAATTGAATTGATCTTTCTAGATCTCTTAGTGGCTATTGATATTTATTGTGGAATTCTTCTAGTTAGCTCTGTGAATTAGGAATTAATACAATGATTCAGTGATTTGTGCTCCATTGTGCAAAGCTAGATCTAGAGAACAATAGTAGTATTACTGTCTTCTAGACTTCTAGTACTATCTCCCACAAAGTGATCATACTTTGTTCCCATCATAATTAAGCTGCCTCAAATGCTACCAAAATGTATCTGAAAATGGTGAGAATTATGAGATTTGGAATAAAGTTTAATCAATATGTCAATGATGGTCAAATTCCCCTCAATAACACCTGGCATCATGAAAGGCTAAGCAGATCTAGACCTGTGATACTGGGCAACACCAAAATCAATAAGATGAGGCATTGTGGATTGGCAAGACCCTTGCCTGGAAATTAGGAAGGTTAAATCTTTGAACCACATTATCTTCTCTCTGAAGGAGGAGGTGTAAAATCTGGTTCTATTGTTCTACTTTAGCTTGTGAGCCATACACTGGGAAACTCAACTTTTAGATCACCGCTCTGTACTGTGTATGAATTAACTTTGAATTTGATCTATAAACTCTGATAGACCAAAGTGCTGCAGCTATCAAAAAGATACTAGGTACTACCAGAATCCTGCATTTTTGCCACAATGTTCTTACGAAACTGTTCTGGGTGCCAATTTGCTACCAAGCTACTGTAAGTTCAAAAATTGTAATACCATATAAAGTCATATGATATAGGACCTAAACACCATGCAAAACCTCTCTTCTTTTTTGTAAGTTCCAAGATTTCCAAACCCAGGAAGCATGCCTCTCAAAGGGTGTTGCATCTGCTGTATGCCAGCCTAAGAAATGGCATACTCCATACTGGATGTCCCAAAGGTGCTTTTTGAAGGAGCAGCTGGACTATCTGTTTTTTCTTTGAAGACGTTTTGTTTCTCATCCAAGAAGCTTCTTCAGCTTTGACTGGATGACGGGAAATGGAAGGATTTATACTCCTTGCAGACAACTGGTCAGTACCTGGATGCCAGTTTTGAAATATCCTCTATCCTCAGTTAAGATGCGGCCAAGCCTTTTAAATTTTTATTGCCAGCTGGAAATGTTGTTTGAAGCTCTTTTAAAGCTGCTTTCAGGATATTTAAAATGGCTTTAAAAGATTTAAGGTTACTTTAAAATATGATATTTCTAAAGGATTTGTATTATAGCTAAAACTGTTTAAATTGTTAGTTCCCAGATTGTTTTATCAGTGGAAAGCAGGTAGAAATGTATTTAGCAAATAAATTAATTTCCTGAGTGAGAAGGATTTACTATATTTATACCCATCTTTCCTCCAAAGTGTTGTTGATTAGCGTTATACCAATTGTGGAAACTTATTTAAGCCTAGTAAACTTTGGATTAACATGAGCTACACCATGAATTTAATGTCCTAGCTTTGATCCAAGCTAGGTTATTCAGATTCTAAATCCAGCACCACCATCAGGTAAGGAACTTTAGCACATTTGAATTTAATTAATGAAGGCCAATCTCAAACTCATGACTCTGGATGGCTAATGATAGTTAAAATTACCATAAAAGAACACATCATAGAAATAACACATACATAGTATAATCAGCAGTCAAAGTAAAAATTAAAATAACCAGCAACAAATCAACATTATCTCTAAATATCTGCCACACATCCAGATCCCCAAGCTCAGTGACACAACCATATACCTATGACTTTATGGAAATGCCTATCTAATCTTTGGGGTATGATATTCCAAAGGGCAAATGCCATGACGTAAAAGGCTGGCTTTCTGAGTCCTGCCAGATGGCAGTCCCTAACAGACAGAACCTAGAGCATACCTTCCAGATCTCAAGTGGCAGGTAGACATAATCAGGGAGAAAAGGTCTCTTAAATAGAGACCTTTTCAAACTTCCCATAGCCTTTATCCTCACACTTATCTATATAGCACATAGTCATGTGACTATGATTTACTTTAGTAACAAGTCAAGAGAAAAGGGAAAGATAAGAGAAGTTGAGCATGGCCTCCAAGTTTAATAGCTGTTTACTAACAGCATAGCCTGTAGTTCAAAATTAGATGCATAGAGTTTTATGGCAGCAATTTGGCCCAAAACGATGTTGAGAAAAGATGGGCAAGAGTCTGTCCTTTTTCATGATTACAGTTACACAATAGAGATTCACAAGTTATTTAGGGAAGAAGCTCAGTTGCAAGTAGCACTGTGGGAAGTCAAAGGGCAGACATAAATCTGCAAAGCAGGGCATCCTCTCCATGAGTTACCTAATTATCCTGCAGGAGAACCTTTGGTCTTGTCAGCTGTGAACTTCAGATATTCACTATGACTTCATTCCAGTTGCTGTTGTTGCCATTGCTCTTTTGGACCCGGAGAAGGAGTGGCTACTACCAGCTCATCATCTGAACTGTCAGCAATATTTTCTTTATGAGAAGTGGTTTTCTCAAGTTCCCCTCCCCCTCCACCCCAAGAGCTGGCTGAGATGTTCTTGTCTCCTACATTCCTGATTCTGAAGAGATGTCATGTCCTCCTTATCAGAGGAAGACATAACAATGACCAGTAATCAGGGAGTCTCAGAATTACATTTATTAATTTCTGGAGGCCACTAGATTGCTTATATTATGGTTATTGGGCATTTCTTCACTGTTACTGTTTCTAGTCCTTACTCCTGCAATCATCTTCATTCCTGCTGACCTTGAAACACTGGGAATTAACAGAGAACAGTGTAAACCAATCAGAATGGATTCCAAATGTTGAATGGGAGACTGCAAGAATCACAATTCAGTCAGTGCCTCGTAACCTGAGCTCCTTGTCCTCCCCACCCCTAATCTCATAAAAAGGGGGGAAATGGCTATCCCCCACCCTGAGTATTTTTGTCTGCGGTCTAAAAAATCTGATTTGTTGGAAGGTGGGAAGAACTGGCTGGCCATCAAGATCTCATATCTCCTGCATGTATAGGGCTATCAGATCTGGGCAGCAAAAATCCAGAGAGGTAGAGAGCAGTAAGGAAACACAGGTACAAGCACTGGTATAAATTGGCATTCTAAAAGTGATGCAAATGACAAAGTATCAGGTTTTGCAGGCGAGCACTTTCTCAACCCGTTGGATGATTTTCAGAATCTGTATTATTTATATTAAATGGGGAAATATTCCTGTACAAATAACGAACCATTTCGATCCGGGCTTTATTTCAGTACCTTAATGAGTTATAATTGCTTATATTAACTTGTAAAATAGACATTGTTAGTGAAGTCCAATCTGGCACAGTTTGTCTAATGAATATATTCCCAACATGAGAGATTTCTGAAAGGGCAATTTCTTATTCCTTCATCTTACATTTTGCCCTCAAGCAGTTAATAACCTTACATCTTTCCCCTATAATCATCACAATATACATGGTCCTAATAAAAGTCGTTAGTAACACTGATGTCACACTAAGGTTAAACTGTCATGGGACTATATTTTCAACTGCCAGAAACAGCCCAGTTCTTTGGACAAAGATTAATCTAAGCAAGTGAAAAATAAGTCCTTCCACATTGGCATGGCTCTTGAATCAGCACTGCTTTCCCTAGAACAAGTAACATTATTCTTTTTGGATGATCAAGCTTATCTTTCCCAAGTAACCTGTAACGTGGTTCAAATTGTGTAGTTCTTGTTTCACTATATGAAACACTGATAATTGTATAACGATGGAAATGTAATGTAAATATTTATTTGCACCCATAGATTTTGGCAAAATAACAGAATAACAGAGTTGCAAGAGGTCTTCTAGACCAACTCCCTGCTCAGGAAATCCTACACCATTTCAGACAAATGGCTGTCCAATCGATTCTTAAAAACTTCCAGTGTTGGAGCATTCACAGCTTCTGGAGGCAAGTCGTTCCACTGATTAATTGTTCTAACTGTCAGGAAATTCCTCCTTAGTTCTAGGTTGCCTGTCTTCCTGATTAGTTTCCATCCATTGCTTCTTGTCATACCCTCAGGTGCTTTGGAGAATAGCTTGACTCCCTCTTCTTTGTGGCAACCCCTGAGATATTGGAACATGCTGTCATGCCACCCCTAGGCCTGTTTTTCATTAAACTAGACATACCCAATTCCAGCAACCGTTCTTTGTATGTTTTAGCCTCCAGTCCCCTAATCATCTTT
>JANHFL010000669.1:140189-150873 GCA_032468155.1 Oxyrhabdium leporinum
AATGGTTTTAAGAGACTTTTAAATGTAAACCGCCCCGAGTCCTTGGAATGGGGCGGTATATAAATTTAATAAATGATAAATGAATGAATGGAGAGTTCAATTTTATTGTTGTGAAAGTGAAAGTCTGACCTTCCAGGAACTTCTTTGCAGCAACCAAGTTTTGGATAATATATAAACTGTATGTTCTGCATGAGAACAAAAAGCTCATTGCTCATTCCTCACTATAAAAACAGAAATCCATTCACCTACATTCCTCACAAAAGAAAGAAAATCTGGCCCCTCTTGACAAAAAGTCATTTTTTTCAAGTTCAGATTTGCTCATTTGATTAGAGCCATTGAGAGGAACTGTAAAGGGACACTAGAAGGACTTGAAGCATAGAATGGGAAAAAGAGGAGGAAGCCATTCTTTTAAATAATCATGTGGGGTTTTGTTCTTTCCATGTGGTGCTTATGAGTTTCTGAAGGTTAGCTATTGTTGAAAGCTGATAGGAGCAGATACTCTGTTTTTAAATCCATCTTTGCTTTTCTGATCTAGCAGGATGTTTCTGACATTCACAGTACTTGCTACAGCAGAAAATTCATACAATTGGGGGAATTGGTTTGACTGCATAATGAATAGAAATATGAGCTTTTCTGTTTGGTATGTATTTGGGTTGGGTTGGATAGGTCCCTTTGGCTTAAAAGCAGTAAAGTTTAGGGGACATTGATGAAGCATTGGTTATCACCTTTAAACTCTGAATGTCACAGAGTCCAAGTTATTTGATGGACTGCTTCTCCTTGAGGGTATTTACCTATCTCACTAGGCCATATTGGGTGTGTGTGTGTGTGTGTGTTACATGCTAGGTTCCTTCCCTAAAAAGTTTTATTCTTTTGGGGCACAGGAAGTGCTCCTCCTCTGTGGGTGCCCTTTCCCTATGGACCACTCACTCCTTTGATATCTAGCAGCCCCCTTCTCTTCCTTGTCATTTGGAAGAACTTGAAGAGCTGGCTCTTCCCACCAGGGTTGAGCCTTTTGTGTAGGAGAAGCTGAGATCTAGTGAAATTGATGTATGGAGGAGTGCTTGCAGGTTTTTGCCATTTTATGCTTAGCTTTTTTAAAAAAATTTCTCATTGTTATGTGAGCCACCCAAATTTAGGATATATAAAATGGGTGGCTATATAAGTCTTTTCAAAGTAGAAAGAAACAAAGTAGAAGTGCTCTCTGATTTCTTGTGGTTGTCAGAAGCAAGTTTGTCAAGAGGTACATACTGATGTTTCTGGATCTCAAATTACTGTACCAAAAGGTTTGTTGATTTACAAGTCAGAAATCAAAGAAATGTGAAGAAAATTCTGTATATGAGGGCTGCTGCTGGTGACTCTCATTGCACATAAGGTCATAGGCATCATTGATTTTAGGACAGTCAGCTGAATCCTGGATGGTTTTTAGATAAAAAATGGTGCATGAAGTTGGAGTAACTTGCTCAGCAATCTTGCCATGATATACTGTTATTTTGTAGCTTGGGGATTCAGTGGGTTATTGCTGTTTCCCATACAACCCCACCTCCAGCCTTCTTACTATTGCAACAAAATCTCTCCTCCTATCTCTTGAAAAAGAGGTTCTGTTTTTAAAACTCATATTCAGGGAGCCTTAAAGATATTTACCATTTATTGTGAGAGTTTTTAGTTTACTCTATTATGGTAAGGGGGTAGAAGGTCCTTGTGTTATTTCTTCTGCATATTTTTTCATTGTTCTGCAGCTACTCTCACTAACTCTAGTTCCAGTTCTTCCCAAAGTAAGAAATCTCTGTTTGTTTCCTTTGGGATATAACTAAAGGGAAATTGAAGAGATTATTGGTGAAAGATGGAGGGCTGATATACATGCTCATATAGTAGCATCATTCTCAGAGGCATTGTGAAGGAAAATGGCACCCAATAAATTCCTATTTGTGCCATAAAATAAACCTATGAGAGTTAAAATCAGCAGCTTTCTAATCAGCTAGATTCTCCCACCTAACCAGGAGTTGTTTTATTTTGCTGCTGAGCAGAAGCAGAGAGATTTCATGCACTTCCCTGAGAGAAAAATTGCTTTCAGTTTCCATCACCCATGTTGTGATTTTGAGAATTTTGAGAACTATATCTGAGTGTTTTTTCCTCCCTTTCCTCCTTCACTCTTTCTTGATTATGAGATTTATATAGCAGAGGAACTAAGTCTATTTATGGAAGTTATGGATTCTTAATCTCTGAAGGTTTTTAAGAAGATGCTGGGTAGCTGTATCTCAAGGATTGCTTAAGGATGGATTTCCTGAATATGGCAGAGGGCCGGAGTGATCATCCTTGTGATCCCTTCCAACATATCTTTGTAAATGAGTGAATCTGTGATATTGTGTTTTTAAACCAATATCAAATACCCCTACTGCATCTGACCTGCAGAACTCTGAAGCATAAATATATGGCAGCAAAAAGTAATCGCAAACTCTAGCCTTTTGCCATCTAACATGAGGGCATCTTCAATTTTGCTTATTAATCAATCTGATAATTATTCTGTCAGGATGTTTTGGTTGAAGAATGGGGAAAATGATTTAAATAAATAATAATCAGTATTACCCACTGTTTTTTCCCCCCAAGAAACATTGTAATCATCAACAATCTTGTTCTCCATTACTTCTACCTTTTTCAATATCAGTCCTTGAAGTATGGGCTGAGGGTAAATCTTATATTCCTGCAAAGACTTCCCCACTTCAAGTTACCGTACCATAGTATAATGCAGGGCTGTCAAATTCCTGGCCCGTGGGCCGGATGCGTTACACACTGGCCACGCCCATGCCTGATTTAGCTAAGGGGGAAAAAGTCCCGATATGTCATGTGACACCGCTGTGATGATGTGAGTTTGACACCCCTGGTATAGTGTGACACAAAGAGAAGGTTGAGGGAGAGGATATTGGCTATCACCAGGCTACTTAATCTTAATCTCCACTCAGAAAGTTGCATATATATGGAGAAGAGAAAACACTTTTAGAAAAAGTCAACAAAGATAGCTTGGAGAAAACCATACCCTTGCTACTGTCCATTACTTTTGTTGCAACTGGATGGGAACACTTAAAATTGTAGTCCCTACATGATTCGTACATATAGTACTATATTTCCCGTAACAAGATCTTAACTGATGTTTACTCAGAGGTAAATTTCAGCCAGCCTAATTAGAATTACAGGTTTTTTAACAAGGAAAAGTAACAGAAATAATGTTTAGACAGAAATAATGTTTAGTTAGTCTGTTCCTAGCTAGAAGTGATGGCTTATAAGCAATCAACACTACAGTGCTCCTTGCTTCTTCTCTCCTTTCTAGCAAAGATTGATCACTTACGTTTCCTCCTCCTGAAAAAAAGGAAAGAGATGTATTTTTGCCTGCTGTAATTACCCACTAGTACTGAACATGGAGTGGGACTTCCCAAAGATCTGGGGCTATCTCCCCCAAACAAATAACACTGAATGATCTGCTAATAGCAATAAAGGAGTGGCAGCTGCAGGGAAGGGTAAAGGCTTTCAAACAAAAATTGTGTTTAGTCAGAGGAATGAAATGTTTTGAGGGGCAGCTTTTAGAAAAATGCATCCAGAAAACCACATCCTCAGCAAGTCTCTTATTACACGGGTTGCTGGTTTATTATACCGTCAGGCGGATGGATAATAATGCTTTGCCAATTAACACTGGCTGGTGCTGCCATTGTGTTTAAACACAGCCTCGCAAAAAACATAGACTTTAAAAAATCAGGCTGATGACCAGAGAACGTAACGGTTTTGTGGTAACACCTTCTGCCTTATTTTTAAAAAACCCAGGAGACTTAATGATGTCAAGTCAAATAGATAAAGGAAAGCCACCCAGATATGAATTGCTTGGGGGAGGGGGTGGCCCCCAATTGGTTACTTTCTGTATTTTTACAATAGTCTTGACATGGCCAATGAAGGGGCTTTCTAAGGCTAAAAATAACTTTCTTGGTAGCAGTTAAAAGTGTTTGTTCATGGCCTACTTCGTGGATTTTTTTAAAAAAGAATTTTCAATCAAAACTATAACCTGGGATTATCTAATGGTTTCCCATTCAAGTAATAATCATATCTGACCTGCTTTCCTTTCTTTCTTTTGAACCAGGATTCTAACACAGCCTTCCTAGGACTTCTGTGTATGTTGGGTTTGAATATCAATTGTATAAGAAAGAGAGAAACCAATATCTTGGACTGCACATTAGATGAACCCTCTAGTGGGACTCTTATATTAAAAAAACATATTTGCTGAGCAGTTAAAATTCCAAAATCGCATAAAACGGAGTCCTTCGTTTGAATAAAAGGTTCAGCTGACATCTGCATATATGGGTCTGATCGGGGTAAATGGTAGGGTGACACAGACATAATTTGCATTCTTTATTCTTTTTAATCTGCTTCTTTTATTCTATTTTCAATGGTTTTTATTCATATTTTATATTCTGTATGTTTTATATTTTATTCTGTTTCTGTGTTTTATATTCTGTCTTTTGTTATGGCCTATGGCTTAATCAACAATAAAGTCCCAGGTTAAAGTTTCAGAGTTCTGTCAATAATTTTTAAATGGTGGCAAGTCTCCCTCAGAGTTAGGTTGTTTGGGATCCTGATACCCTAGGGTCATCCTTTCCCTAACAACCAAGGCTAACTGGTCTAAACACTAGAAAAGGCCTGTCACTGAACCATTCCAGATTTATGAGTTTAATTGCACCCTAATTGCCCTATAAGAGCTGCCTCTCTGTTCTTATGATGTGCACAGCTTTAATAGATGGCTGTTTTTCACTGGTAATGGCAAGGAAAAAGCCACCCATTCTTTGTCACTAGTAAATGGCTAATTAGCTGGGTGGCAAAGAGAAGTGGGTGGATCTCACAGGTTTTTGTGGGCTGTCAAATGAGCATCCCAGGGCTGTGCACTTGTAGAGACTGCTGCAAAGTGCTGGTCTTGTTCTTATCCTTTGCAGCATCTCCACACCAACAGATGTCCTTGCTGCTGTTCTCTGGGGCAAGGAAGGATGAGGCAAAGCAGGATACAAAGGCCGCAGGGGTAGCTAATATGGAAGTGAAGAAAAAGTGATCCAGTCAGCACCCTGCTCTCAGTTCTCCCCCCACTCCATTTGCTTTTACAACAAAGTACAAGAATAAGAGCAGTGTGTGTGTGTGTGTGTGTGGGTGTATGTGGGTGCAAGAATCCGTGTGGCAAAACCAAACTTTCAGTCAGTCCTTCAGCATAGGAAGGGGAGGAGCAAAGAGCTTTGGAGGGAGGGAGGCCACGATGGAATTCTAGGGATTGAGAGGCTAAATTAAACAGGAATTCCACTAATTGGCAGCCATCAGATCCAGGGGAAATCCTGCACAACTGTTGTTGAAAATGAGATGAAATTAACTGGAAGTTGGGGGGGGGAGATGTAGAAGAGGTAAAAGAAGGAAAAAGTAAGTTCAAAAGATTGGAGAAACCCTAATACAGGTAGGGGTGTGTGCAAGGTACGGTCAAAAGATCAACAGGGCAGGCACAACAGTGTGATTGAAGCTTTATGTGGGTCGAGGCAAATAAAAAACAAGCAGAGCTTCAAAGGCACCAGTACGGCCACCATCTTGACTTTTTTGATCTTACAGATGTCTCTGAATATAGGTAACACTGATATAGAAAAAAAAAGTTATGTGCTGGGATGTTCTCTCCCTCTCTTCTACTGTTTTGCACAATAATTCCAGAGACATTTTGTTGATGCCCCCAAAGGGAAACATCAAACAACAGCTTCAATGAGTTAGACAGCAATAACTTAATGATAAGGAAATTAGATACAAGAACTCTATTAAAATAGCATTAAGACAAGGATATAATGCTACAAAAGCAATGAAATGAGAAGCAATAGAAGATAATAAGATGGGAGGGGGAGCCATGGTAAGGTAATATATGGCACGGTACATTTTAATAAATCTGCTTGGGGAAATAATGAAGAGGCGGGAGACCCAAGAACAGTGACAAAAACAGAGTTGGAGGCCCCCAGCACGATGCAAATGGCAAGGGATGTGCTGGTAACAGGAAGCAAAAATACAGTGAGTCAAAGGATACAGCCCCAGCAGGGAGTAAACTGTGGTTTTCCTTGGTAACAAACTAAAATTAAAGCAGGGCAGTTTCATAGAGAGAAATGCAATGTTGCGTGTCTACTTAATGGTATAATGTTTTATTTTATACCCCTAATAGCAGTGGGGAGAGCTCATTCGAAATGTGTGTCTCTAACCTGGCCAGACAAGAGAGGTAGTCAGAATATATAGACAGAACCACCAAATGTGGATAAATATTGACTTTGAATTTTAAAGGGAGATTACTGTGGAAGGGTTTTAACAAACCGTGTAGGGACCCAACATGTAATATGAAGATTCAGTCTGGTGCAGTGGTTAAGATGCTGGCCTAGAAACCAGAAGATGGTGAGTTCTAGTCTAGCTTTAGTCATGAAAAATTGGATGGATAACTTTGGGTCAGTCATTCTTTCTCAGCCCAAGTCACTTTACAGGATTGTTATTGTGGGGAAAATAAGAGAAGATAGGAGTGTTTATTTATTTGCTGCCCATCTTGCCATAGGATTACTCTGAGTGGTGTACGATAGAAATAAATAAATAAATAATGTAAACAACAATAGCAAAGGAATAAAACAATAAAAGTAACAATGGAAGTACAATCTTACAAAATTAAATAAGATTGGTGGAGGGGGAAGAGGCAATGCAGAGGGGAGGTGGGGTCAGCTAGTTAGTCCAGTAGCCACCTCTAGTGATGAACTCCCCTATTGGGTCTTCTGGTCAATTGGCAAAGCCAGGTCTTCAAGCCCTCACGAAACGATAGGAAGGTGTTGGCAAACCTCACTTCAGAGGGTGGGGAGGATGTTCCAGAGGGCTGGTGCTACAGCATAGAAGCCTCTTCTCCTGGATCCCAGAGAATTAGAATTAGGTATGTTGACTTACTTGTAAAGTAATAAAGAGAGATAAAATCTAATAAACAAAATAAAAAAGGTAAATCTGGAACATGAATGACACTAGATTGGACAATATGAAAGGCAAATAAATAAATTGAGAGAGGAAATGGGTGAAGAGAGTTAAGAGCACAGGTGACCAGAGGTTTGGGGGTGGGGGTGGGTGAGAGGAAAGTTTTGATGCAGCTCAAAACTGTATCAAATCTTAGTTGCAGGGTTTGGACAGGATCCTTCTCTTTGATAGGGAATTGTGAGTCTTGCACGTTTCAAGCTTCAAAATTTGAAAGTAATTTAGATGTAAGCTGGGGTAACTGGAGACACAGGATAGGAGGGAAGAACAACAAAGTTAGAGGTAAAAGATGAGCAGGACCTAAATAAACTCTTTCCTTCTCTCTGCTATTTGTTTTAGAAAGAAAATCTGTTTTAAAACAATTATTCAGGAAGGATATATTAAAAGAAGTAAAGCTTATAATAAGATCCGGTTGAAGAGGAACACTAAAATAATAATAAAATAATGGTCAAGCCTCCTTTAAAAAAAGCTCGACTCTTGTTCACTTAATGAATGCACTGATGCACTTTGTTTAGTAACAAGGGGCACATGGATTAGCACTGCCTTCTTCTTCCATGACCCTTTTAAAAATTATTTTTACTTTTCAGTCTACCCTATTGCCAGTATGCAAAATCCCATCCACATTCTAAACAAACCTGCTTTTTTTTTTTTTTTTTGAGATCAGCCAAGGTTGACAAGGTGCTGTCACCTGGCTGGACTGGTAGAACAAAAAACCCCAAAAAAACTTTTAATATGTATTCAAATAAAAAGAGGAAAAAATAAAAGCAATCAGAAATAGTGAAATAGAGATAGAGGGCATAAAAAGGCACCATTGTTCAAATCCTGTTTTGGTTGAGTTTTCTCTAAGAAGAGAACTTGTATTTGATTTGAATTTGACTGTCAGGAATGCCTTAAGAATGTCAAATGAATGAACTCATCTGGGTCCATAGGAATAGCATAAATGGTGCTGATCAATCTTGATAGATTCTCAGTCCTCTGTCTGCCCCTGTGGAATTTTGGAGGAAGGCAAATGTCCCTATCATTAAAACATGAAAAATGAAGGACCTTAGAGAGATATACAACAGTTAGTTTGACCTCAGTATCAGGATTGTAAACTGTTTACGAGAGCCAGCTTAATCTAGTTGTTAAGGCACTAAGCTAGAAATGAAGAGACGGTGCGTCCTAGTCCGGCCTTAAATATGAAAACTGACTGGGTGACTTTAGACCACTGGCTCTCTCTCAGCTCACAATGTGGGCAATGAGTGGATCAGTCAATACTTGTAGCAGACAATGGATCAACATTTACTTTATCCAGGAAAAAATAAAAAGGAAACCCTGCACTTGTTGGAAAATAATAAGAAAAAAATAGATTCAAATGCTGTTTCTAAAACATTTGATCTGTAAGCATCTTGAAACAAATGAAATATGATTTCTAGAAGTCAGGACTTTCAAGAACAAGTCCTGCCCTCACTTTGCTACTCTGGTTTCCCCTTGGATCATATAAATCTTTCATCTTTTAAAAAGTTAATTAATGTTAAAAGTTAAGTAAGGGCGTGATATTGCATTCCATATGATGTTATCCAAGCTTCAGCAAAGCATTTGACAAAGTGTCCCATGATGCCCTAATTAGTAAGCTGGTGAAGGTTGGACTGGACAGCCCAACTGTTTGGTGGATTTATAGTTGGCTGGAAAATCATATTCAAATTACTTATAATTGAGTCCTACAACAATGTCTACAGCAACCCAGAAGCAATAAAAAAATAATAATGAAAAAGTAGTTTCCTCATCAGGCCCAACCAAGTTTTTCCCCTCCTTGCTTCAGAGACAGATGAAAGAAAGAGCAACTTTTGGGTGTTAGATTGTTTGGCTTGTGTCCCCTTCCCCCTAGTTCTGTTTCATTATCTAGTTTTAAAAGAGAATTATTTAAGCATGCTGATGGAAAGTGGTAATGATGTTTGTAAGCTGGAAGAAGTGCTGTCTACAAACAAAGGCTGGAAATGTCTATGTTTAAAATAGCATAGATATATGTTCATGAATAGGCTAGTACTCTATGAATGGAGTGTTTTTTCTCTTAGCCCTCCAGTTTAAAAAATTCAAACTCCATTTTCAATAGTGTCACTTGATAGTGTCATCAGATTTGTGCAATCAACAAAAGTAATAGAGCCTAAGCCTTTTGCTTAGTTAAATCTGGGATACAACAGATGAATGTAGCAGGGTAATAGCGTTCTTAAATAATAACTGGCAAACAATTATGAGCAGAGAGACTTTGCTTGGTCCCCCAGAGGATTTACATAGAGAAAGGATGTGCGATTTTTGTTATATTGTACTTTATTAATTCATTTGATTATTTTTGTTAGTTTTTATTGTTTTAAATGTTTTATTGTTTTAAAGGTTTCTTATTCTGTAAGCCACTTTGAGTCGCCTTGGGCGAATAGGCGGCAATATAAATTTAAATAAATAAATAAACAAACAAACGAATGAATCATAAATAATTGTTTCCACAAATGATGTTAAAAGTTGCCTTTGGAATGGAATACCTCATCTCCAGGAAATATGAAAGAGAAAGCTGAAGAACTTTTTAAAATGAACATGCAGTCTAGTTTTCTCTCTCATTATACTTGGACATGAGAAATGGAAAACTGACTCAAGCATTGCTTGTGAAGAGGAACCATGAGACGTGATACTACTTACCGTGTAGAAAACATGAATGAGCACAAGGTTCTACTACAAAGTTCTGTTCCCCTTGGACCTACTATGCCACCTGGCAGGGGAGTTTGAAGTCTTTCTCTCTACTTGTCACTTGTTCACTCTTCAGTATCTATTCCTTCTCCGGTGCTTGTAATAGTCAGTTTACTTCCAATACAAGGAGGAATCACGTTGCCAGAGTTTTTAAAAAAGATGATGTAGCATTCAGAGTTACAGATTCGGAGGAATCATAACTTCAAAAGAAATTTCAAAGAAAGTATGGAAGGAAGGTTATAATTGGAATCACCATAGCTGTTCCAGGCCAGGCTTGGCCTGTGATGCCACAGGTACGTAATCTGATTTGAAAGAAAGAGTTATTACAAGATATTGAGGATATAACCAGAAATGCAAAAGAAATGAAAAAGCTACAGATCTGATTTAGGACAAATCTACTCTATATATTTAAATCAATTTGAAAGTGCTGAAATTACCTTCAAAATGGCAGATGGGAGATTTCTTTCTAACATTACAAAATCTGAAGAGGAAAAACACCCTAAAAACTCTACCCACAATGGCTACCAAAAGATGTCAAGGTCAAACATGAAAGTGGTCAGATGGATGTTTTTTACTTCCAATCTGAGGTGGTATTGTTTTTTTCTTTGTTTGATTGCAGACTGGCAAGTTCCTTTTCCCTGCTGTGATTCTCTTCTGATCTAGGTTCTGTCATTCACATACTTTTCAATCCTTGTGCCTGTTGGAAGTTAAAACGCACCCCTCTCCTAGAAAAATGAAATATTTTAGGATACACTAAAAAAAGCCAGAATATATTCCCTGAAAGAGAAAGAGAAACTCAGAGAAATAGAAACTCAGAGAGGCAGAAACTCAGCCCTGAGTTTCTTCCTGGCCTGAGCCAGTCTATTCTACATAACAAAGATCTACCTCCTTCAGGCAGAGCCATATAATTGCCCTCTACCCATCT
>JANHFL010000669.1:168487-181179 GCA_032468155.1 Oxyrhabdium leporinum
TGTTTTGACTACAACCCCTCTAACTGCCATGAGAAAGTACTCCCTTTCTATTTCTCATGTGTAATTATGTGGCAGCCCACAGAGGCCTCGGTTTCATGGCTTCCAAGAATGACACCTGAAGGATCAGGTAAGAGACAGCTTGTAAAAAAAATCCATGTATGTGGTTGATAAAACAAACAGTGGAAATAGTCAGGAAGAGAAAAGAAGCCAACGCCAAGAAAGACAAAAGTTTAAAAAAGGAACTTAATAAAGAATTTCAGAGAATTCTTTGTTATGTTCCATCAAGTCAACACTGACTTGATGGAACATCATAAAATGATAATTTTCACACTTTGTTAAGACTAATATCTTTGATATTGATATATAGACTGAGCTCTTTCCAATGTATTGGGCACCAAGTCATTTTCCAGACTTTCTGGCATACTTTGATGGAACTTTTAATTGATTCTATGTCTATTTTTTGTTACGTTACTGCACATATTCTATCAGTTCCTATAGGCTTCAAACTAGGTAGTAACTTGAGTATTGATTTAACTTTCTTTTTCTAGTACTAGAAAATTTTTGTGTTTTCTTTTAAGATATCTTGGTTGTTAACATCTCTACTATACAGAATTTCAATATATTGCTTCCATCTTTGTTTGGCCTTCTTTGAATAAATTACTCTGTGTCAATTGGTGTTCTTTTGCATACTAATTTGAGGTAGAAACCTCCTTGTGTGTTTGGAGACATTTTGGAAGATTTTCCTTGATTCTTTTTCTACCTTCCATATTTACAGGTATTACACTTCGTTTCTTCTCTCTTCTAAGAATTCTTTAAAATTCTTGGTTAAAATTCCTTTTTAAGATCTTTGTCTTTCTTGGTGCTGGCTTATTTTCTCTTCTTGGCAATTTCCACTGTTTGTTTTGACATTCAGTTTGATTTCTTCTGTTTCTTGGTCTCTGACAGGCTCTTTTTGCATTAATCCTTATCAACATCTTCGATTTCATTCCACAGTTCCTCTGGTTCTGTATCACTGAGGTTGAAGACTTCAAAACAGTTCCCAGAATTCTCTTTGAAAATGGTGAATATATACTTACAATATCATGAAAACTGGGGGGAGGAGGGGTTGTTCTTCTGCTTTAAAACTTGGAACTTGTACTTGAAAAGTAACCTTAGAATAGATATAATGCATGCCCATTATAAAGTAGAAGTTATTATAGGCTAAGTTTATTGAAAAGCATAAAATTTCCTTTCCTTCTATACTGATTATTAGGGATGCATGTTTGCAGTAACAGGCTAACTCTACTTTGTATGATCATGCTACATTACTGGTATAAAAAACTCCAAAGCTGAAAAGTTATTTTCAAAGTAATTTCTTTATTGGATTTTTTTAAATCAACACATGGAATCAGATGATATTTGAAGAACTGCAAGTAAAATATGTGCAAAGAGTTAAAATACCTCTTAACAACTAGATATATGCCAGTAATCTTTAGTGCTTCAGAACTACTTTTAGCACTGGCAGATTTAATATAGTCTTATAATAAGACTGTAATAACTAATTATAAATGGTTGTTAAACTATACTTAATACATTAAATTAAATGTCTAAGACTACCGAAGAGCATGCAATAAGGAACTGGCAGGTGTAGTACATGAATGTCAGTGGAGGACTATTTTGGCATCTATATGCCACATTTCAAGAAATTTAGAGTTATGATTAATTCAACAAAGATATTATGCCTATTGGACTGCTGCATATTTTTTACTAGAAGAAATGTGTGGATTCAGCTATTTTTTTTAAGTATTCAAAAATTACACTGCTTAACTTGATATATTCTTGTGCTCTCCTCATTCCCACTTGGACAAAGTTTTTTTCCACATACTTATTTTGGTTTGAAGGTTCACTTGTTCTTGTAGATGCCTATTGTTTTTAATTATGTGCTAATGGCTTGAAAGACAACTGGAGTACACCATAAATAGACACGAAACATTTTTATGATCAAAATATACCAGAGAGAAGGAAAAATGTTCATCCTTTATCAGCTATGTTGCCATCTAAAGAAATCACCTCTATTGATAACAGGGTAAATAATTTACCATCAGCAATGTCATTTGGAGAATTATTTTAAAATCTGGACTACCTTCTTAGTCTGTGTGTGCAATGACATTTGCTCACTCTAATGAACAGATTCGAGCCAGGAGGATACATACAGATTTCCTCCAGCCAGAACATCAAAGGCCCGGTGACTCTTCAGCATGTTATTCACTTCATTGTAAGATTGTAAGTTTGTGCTGCCTATTCTGGGAGATTCCTTGGCAGACACTGAGGGGTGCATCAGAGTGCCCACTTGCAATGCCCACTTTGACTGGAAGATCTCAACCAGTCTGCAGAAGTCTCCTTATAGTCTTCCCCCCCCATGGTGTGAACTAAGGCAGAAGCCTGGAAGGGGCTCCAAAGCACACTGAAGGTCTTGAAGACAAGGCAACCACTATGGTTCACAAAGCAACTTCAAGATAATTTCTTCATTTGAATTCTGCTGAAGTGAAACACCCTCAAAGTTTCATACAGCCTTTCTGTTTATGGTAGTTTATATGCTTAATTTCCCATTTTACTACTGTTAACTAAGCTGACTAAAATATTGACTAATTTAACTTCATGACATTGCATGATATGACTATATCTGTACAACTAATTTTATACATTCCATTTTATTTTATAATTAAGAAAGATGCTTTGATGGGTGTTTTTATTTCTCCCCCCCCTCTCTTTTCTTAATACAATTAAACTTCTTTATAATGTTAATTTTAGACCTTCCCTTTCTTCTCATTGCGTTTTATGGGCAGTCTTGAAGACAATGGCCCTGTAAACAAGAGTATGTGAGGAAATCTTAAAACTGGAAAGAACTTTTGAGATTGAACTTTTAAGATTATGTATCTCAAGAAATCTTGAGATTAATGTTTTAACCAATAGGATTAGTTGTCGTGTCAAGTCATCTCCAGTAAATTTATAGGCAATCTACCCATTTTATTAGTTATTCCTCCATTATCTATTCAACTCATATTCAACGTTTTCAAGCTTCTGCTTGGTAGTCATCATTTCAAGGAAGCTTTTATTTCACCCAAGACTGATTGGACTTTTTTTTTTGCTGTCCATGGTACTTATTTAAAGCAAAGTTGTGATACTGTTTAAGACATCAGGCTAGAAACTGGAAGACTATGAGTTCTAGTCCTGTCTTAGTCATGAAGCCAGCTGAGTGACCTTGGGCCAGGGTCTAGGAAGTCAACACTGATTCAAAGGCACACACATGGTACTCTTAGTAACTATTTTCAAATCCACATTTTAAAAGTAACTTTTTTCTCTTGCTTTTTCCTAATGTCCAGCTATCATAGTTATTGTAGAAGTTGTGATTGGCAAGATATCTCAACACTCTCAACCTCTCCCTCCTGCCCAGCTGCATGGTGAAGGGGAAGGGGAAGAGGAAGAGAAACGTGGAGGGGGAGGGGGGGAAGGAGGAGGAGGCACATCTGGCCATGTCAGAAGGAGATGAAAACAAAAGCATCAATCTTATTATTTTAAAATGAGCTTATTAAAAATAAGAAAAAGTAAAACTTTCTTAAGTTCAAGGCAGACAAATACCTAAACAATTACAATTGGGTGTAATAATTTTTTTTTCTACGGATAAGGTTATAAGTAGCACCTCTGACTTCAGTCTTCCACAGCTTAAGTTGGCACAAAACGTACAAGGCTAGAGTTAGCAGAAGAGGCCATAAAGCATATGTTATGATATGAAACAACCACCACCACCACCAGAGGCAAATATCCAGAAGCAGTTTAAAGACCATTCCAACTATCTGTACCCACAAAGCAGAGAAGCATATATTAAGAGCAAAAAACTTGGAATGAAAAACTTTTCTTTATTACCAAGAGGAAGGATTTCCAAGCTCACTTCTCCAGCTAGTTTCTTTGTCCCCTCCTTCGAGGCTTACATTTTGCAGTTCATATCAACACTCCTTATTGTTCATGTTCTTGTCTAAGTTTGTCACTGTGTTCTCTTCTAGGATTAATCTCCTCTTTATTTCCCCAATAAACTAGCCATCTGTGTTTATTCTTAAAACTTCTAACATCTTCATTATCAACTGTTGACTAAATATGGTGGTTAATATTAGCTTTATCTTCTTTATTAATCCAGACTGTTAATCTTCTAATTTCCTTTCAGAAAGAGCTTATAAAAGGCACCTCTAACATTATAGTGGATCTCACTGGATTAATAGAAATCCCACGTCTAGTAAGATATCTTTCTGTGAAGATAAATAAGGAGGGAAAAGTTTACAAGATGCTTTTGTTGTTCTAAACTTCCTGTGGGGAAAGAAAAAACTTAAAAGTCTACTGCGTGGTATGAAAGCCATGTTACTTTTATTATGTTAAGTATTATGTTAAAAAATATTTTTAGTGCAGTTTGTGTCTTGACTATTGAAATTTGATACCATGACTCAGACCGTCTATACCTCTGCAAATTGATTATTAGTTAGTACATGTCCTTGTTTTTTCACTTAAGAAAAATGGTATTTTCCTTCTTGTTCCTTCTTTTTCATGGGTGAGAGATGGTAAAGAAGGTAAGGGATGAAGACAGTAATGCAGGAACCAGCTGTTTCCAAATAAGATAAACCCATTATATAAACATAAAGCATGTTCCTTCCAATATCAAGGCCAGGAAGAGAATGGATTTCCACTAATTTGAAAGAAGGCAAAAGGAAATGCTTAGAATTTAAAACTTGGTGCACACAAACATATACTATATATACATATGTACACAAACATATTTTGATTTCTGTGTTATTTCAGAAGGCAGATATTCTGTATTCATTTGTATTCTGCCTTTATTATTTTTTACAAACAATTCAAGGTGGCAAACATACCTAACACTTCTTTGTCCTATTTTCTCCACAGCAACCACCCTCTGAAGTGGGTTGGGCTGAAAGACAGTGACTGGCCCAAATTCGCCCACCAGCTGGCTTTCATGGCTAAGATGGGACTAGAACTCATGGTCTCCCCCTTTCTAGCCTGGTACCTTATCCACTAGACCAACTGGTATGTGTAATTATAGAAGCTTCCTTCTTGTTTTCAATAATGCAACTAATTTAGTCATGTCATATCTAGGAGCTTTTGCTTCAATTCAAAGAGCTAATTGTTAAGTCAAATGCATTGGCAGAGAATAGAAATGTCAGTGAAAGCAATAACCGCTGTATCACCTCGGCTAGCCTGTTAAGACCTTTTCCAAGTTCTTTTCATTCTTTGGAGTGTCTGTCACTTTCTGAGCTTGGTTGTTTGTTTGCAGACCTTTTTTTTAACCTAACTAGGTGACATCCATTATTGCCCTGCTGGGAGGATAGTGATGGTTTGGTCCTTCTTTGGGTTTCTGAGGGCTGCTCTGCCTCTGCTTTGAGTTGGACTTTTTTCTTGCGTCTCTGGGGCAAATCTTTTGTTTTTAAATGCTGCTTCTAAGGCTGCAACAAATTCTAATTGATTAGCATTGTCTGTGTTATACCTGAGACCTTCTGGGAGTTATTTTGTTTTATGGTGAATACTGGACGGTTGGACATGTTAACTACTCATTCGGGTTCAAAGGCTCTTTGCTTCTGAGATTTAGCCCAAGCAGTCTGGTCTGAAGTTTTGCTTTTCTTTTTTGAGCTTGTTTTAGAGATGTACTGCAGTCTTGGTGGTAGCTGTCAACACTTTTGTGTGTTCTGGTAATGTTGTTTGTTCCAGTTGCTCTTTGTGGTTATCTATAGTGTGCTGGTATTTATTTAGTCTGCGGTTAGCATTCATTATCATTAGCTGTATCATTTTCCACTTGCTTTGTTAAGCTATTTTCTATACTGCTGGGCAGTCTATAGGAAGCTTGTATCTAATATAGGTGTGCAGGGCATTTATGCAGAAAAAAATAGTTTTTTCATGGTAGAAGTTTGCCTACATGCAATTTTCTCCTATTTATGTGATTTCTGAGGTGTTTGAGGGCCAAATGTACTTCCAATAGAAGAAATATAAGTATCTTAAGTTTGAATTGTGGTGTCTTTGATGTTCTCTGACCTTTGTTGTTTATTGCAGACATTTCATTACCCAGTTAGGTAACATCATCAGTGCCTTTTCATTTTTCCTTCCTTTTCTCTAACCAAGTGGTGTCATCTGCATATCTTGCACTGTTAGTACAATAGCCACCAATTTTGATTTTAACTGCAATTTTTTCAGTTCTTTCTATTCTCATAATGTACTTGAGGCCTTTCCCCACTTGCATCTAACCACAGCACTAACAAGCCCAATCTTTCACTTTTATTCTGCTGTATCCCCAGGATGTCATCTTTTCCTCAGTCTATGCATGCCATGGCCATAAATTGTTTTTAGTTGAACTGATATTAAACTAATGTTTTATATGATAACAACCACTGGCAGCTTCAAGGTATTTCAGATTAGATGCCTTTTCCTTCCCATGGTTTTAGTACAGAGGGATGAATCAGCTTAATGCCTACTGGCTATTTCAGTAGGCTGGGTCAGAGACACTTCTGCCACACTAGTCCCCTGGCAATCTTCTCCACAGCCCTTCTTTTTTCTCCTCCCCATGGAAATACTGTAGCTTGGCTAGGAAAGGTCAGGTTTTGAAAGTTTCCCATTCCCTGTTTTTAAAAGCACGGGTCTTTCAAATCTCTGAGCCACTTCAAACCCCCTCAGTGAATTCATGAAACAAAGATAGAGATACAATGGGGAAAGATCCTTTGTCAGTTCAGTCAGTGAAAGGAAAAAGGAGGTTGTGCACAAATCTGTAATTGTGTAAAAGTGACATGAGTAGAGAATGCCCCTCCCCTTCTATGAGGAATCAGTGTATGTGCTTCACACATTCATGAGATTATATGGGCACATATGTGACTTAGCTCCCTTCATGATCCAAGTGCCTAGCCATTATTTATTTGCATGAAAGACACAGACCCTTAAAGATATTCGGTCCTACCTCATTCCCACCTTCCAGTATTGATTGGTGGATGTTTCCCTGCTGGCTAGTGATGTCCAGCTGCAAGGGAGGGAAATAAAACCTAAGGAATCCACCAAACATTTAGCTTTGTGTGTCCTGCACATAATAAACCTGGATACTGTCACTTGGCAGCAAGGCAGAGGACAGGGAATAGTGATGAGGAAATAAGGGCCAGCAAATATTATACAGGTATAATTTTCTGCTGGCTCAAAGATGTATGGACAGCATTTTAACTTAGCAGTAGGCAAAGGCCCTTAAGGAAAACTAGCATAAACTTTAAACTGTTTCCCTAAACTCTACAGTTCATGCTGCAGACAAGGGCTCCCACGATATGCTTTTCTACATCATATTATATGCAGAGGGCAAAATTATGGTGGAATATCAGTCAAGTGAATGTCAATCAAGTGAACCTTTAGCTGCTGTCTGACACAGTATAGTCCAGACAGAGGTCTGACAGCTCACTGAGCATGAGATCTTAGCTTGAGCAGGACCAGCACATTTGGGCAAGAATAAAAATAGCAGCCTCCAAGATACCAGAAACAAGAATTAATCTTTCTGAGTCCTATGCACTACCTCCCCAGCTGTAGATATAAAAGTCTGGCTGCTGGGTATTTGCTTGCTGAAACTGACAGCTGCAAATCCCCAAGAGACTTGAGTGGTTTGCTTTCATTTTCTGCATTTGTGCTGGTGTTAATTTGCCCAGACACTGCATCCCACAGAGTTGAGTTTGACAAGATGACAAGCACTCTGACTGCTTCTGAAGAATACAGCAGAAGAAACAGAAAGACTGGCCAGTGTCTGGATGGAAGGCAAGGCCAACTCTTCTGTTTACCTCCTTGTTAAGCCCCACTGTGCCAGTAATGATGCTGAAGGTGGTGGGTTTTCAAAGCAGAGAATCTTGCTGTCTTGAGATTCTGCATAAACCACATAATTCCACCCACCACTTTTCTTCCCCCTTCCTGATGTTTAGAAGAGTTTAGTGAGACAGATACAAAAGTAGCAGAAGATTAACTTAGTTTATCCAGAAATACCTCAGCACAGCAAAAGGCAATATAACAGCATTCGTTCCTGCTAATAAATGCCAGTCTTTGCTTAGCTTCGCCAGAGACTCGCTCGGGGATATTTATCAACAGAATGCTGAACAATAAAGGCTGCTAGACATATCTCCGGTTTTAGAATGAGAAAGGCTACAGTTGATATCCCGGTCCCCAAAGCCCTGGGGTGAAATCCCCAACAGAGCATACTCTGGTTACAGGGCCTCTTGTCTTGTGCTTTTGGAAAGAAGACCCATCTTTCCACCTCTTGAGACATTGGCTCCTGCCAGAAGGGACTGGCATGCTTTTGTTCATGAAGGCAAAACCTCTTAGGCATGCTAGCTGAAACTTAATTGCAGACCGAAAGGAATGTGTTGTAAAGCCTATTTATGTATATGTATTCATTTGAAAAAGTCCTTGGCTTGCCAATGTGACAAATAATGCAGCTTCCCAATGAACTGCAACCAAATTAGACCCATGGTACAGAAGATAACACACCCTATGCTTTGTTACACTTGCTACTACAAGCACTAAGAATTACCTTGTTAAATTAGGCAAGCCTGCAGTCAGATGCTATATTCCCAGTTTTTGGTCTACCAGATGCCTTGAAACATTGACAAGCAAGGAACAACAAACTTGATCCATTATTTGACCCCAATCATCTCAGTGTTAAATTGCTTCTTCTTTCCCTTGTGGTTTTAATCTTTTTGAGTGGTGTAGAATTATTGAGTTAGGGTCTTGCAAGCCATCTAATTATATCACCTGCATGATGGAAGGAATTTAGCTATAGGAACATTCCCAACTAATGGCAGTTCGCTTCCTCAGCCAAAGGCTTCTTGTGAGGAGAATTCTCATTTCTCACCCAGTGGTATCTTGGCTGGAGATCCACCTTCCTTCACTTCCTATCCTATGTTGGATTTCAGTTCCATAATCTGCCACTTTGAACTGCACTAGCTAGGAATCATGGGAGTTGAAGTACAACTCATTTGGTTTCGGAAGGCAGTTCTAGGGGAGCAGAGCTTCATTGCAGTCTTTCAATCACTTTACATGCCATGCTAGTTAATTTCATGTTCATTTGGTTCTCAACTTGCCTCTTTCACCCTAGTGTATTTCAACTTGAGGCTTTAAAAAAAAGCTTTTAAAAGGATCCTTTTCTTAGGACAATCCCTGCACTCTACTGTACAAAACTAATTCTATCCCCTCCTTACATTTCATACTTTTATGTATCTTTTCCATCCTTAATTGTAGCTCAGTTGTTTCCTTAAAAAATAATCAAACCTTTAAGCTTTTCTTGATCAGAAAGCTGTGCCTTCCTTATAAATCTTTCCGTTGCCTTTTACAGAATTGTCTTTTCTGTAAAACATATCCTTTAAAATGGGCCAAAACTACTGAATCAATGGAACAGCAAAATCTTTTAGAAGGCTGGTATACATGACCAGTTCACACATGAATGTATATATCTTCAGCTCCAGTTATTCCAACAATATTAAGCACCATTTTGGATGTACAGTTAGATTCTAAATCAGTGAAAATCAATGAGAGTCTTTGAAAGTTCTGTCTATGCCATTTTATTTTTAATTGGAATATCAGCTTTCTCCAGAGGTTTTAACATACACAAGCATATAGGGATGCATGTGTGTGAATCAGCCCAGTCTGTTCATATGCATGCCACAGAGGAAAATACCAGAGGGACCTCCAAGCAGAAAAACAAGAATATAAGGAAGCCATTTTCAGATAAGAAAATGTTCCCCTTCGGAATACTTTCAGTTGCTTTTTGTTCTTCTGCCAACTTCTATTACAGGAGTGTCCAGCCCTGGAAACTTTAAGATTGCGAACTCAACCATGCTGGCTGGGGAATTCTGGGAGTTGAATTCCACAAGTCTTAAAGTTGCCAAAATTGGACACCTCAGATCTATTCCAAAGACTTTCCACAAACACCAGTCCTGCTGTCAGCTGATTTGCCTTGTCCTTCTCAGCCTTGTCAATGAGAAAACACACCTTGAAGCTACAGTGTTATGTGCCCTTTTCTTCCTTATCTCACCGGCCCCAGTTGGCATCATGTAAGCACCAGCCTAAAGCAGAGTAGGGTGAATGCAGCTGGGCTGGCGCAATGTGTCACAAATTAACTTCAGGTTATTTTAAGAGGGCATTTTCTACATAGCTCCTGGCTATGAAATGGAGTGATAATTAACGTTATTCCCTTCACCCCCATCTCCTTCACATTTTCTTTCCTACCTTGGCTAATTATTCTCATTCCTTCCTGAGTTTTGTAGCCAGAATGAAAAGGTCAGTTAGCATTTATCCTTCATAATGCCAAGGAGAATCCAGCAATGAAAGATTAAAGAAGCTGCGGGTGAAACTTTCTCACCTGGATTCTTTGGGCTTTAGCTCTTTTATTCACAGCAATGCAATTAGAATGTAACAGGGTCACTGAAATTGCTGGCTTACCACTTAGTAATTTCACTTGTTTCATAACCCTACTAAGTCAATGGCCTGGTTTCCACTTGGTGTCTCAACTCCTTCCGTCACTGTAGTACCAGAAGGTATTTTTTTTAAAAAAGAAACATGTACCTATAGCTTTATTACAAAAGTAATAAAACACATTACTACAATCACACTAAAGTATAGAGCCTCAGTTACCTGGATGCCTAATAGCATTGCAGATGAATAAGGCATTCCCAGAGTGTCCAGCATAGCAAATGAAATGAAAAACACGTATTTTATAAAAAGCCAAAAAGATTTGTATAAAATTCATTAGTTTTGATTCATGTAAAGATATAAAGATTCATTAAATAAAAGATTGCATTTTATGAACACATGAACTTATCTTAATATGAAACCAAAGCACTAACCTGTGTATCTTGGGCTAACTCTTCACAAATGATTAATAGGGTCATAGCATCACCCAGGCATTGCTATGGTGATATAAAGCTATCTTCATTACTGTTGCATCAGCTCACCAATGATTGCATGATACTATAAGATCTATATTTCTCTAATGAGAAACTGGTCTCAGATATACTGTATTTATTTCCACATTAGTCAGTTGCAGCAAAATAACAACATTGTGATATCTTACATTTTTTTTGCAAGTGTCAATGAGTGACTCCTGTTGCCTGTCTCCCTGACCCAAAATTCCATCCCTTCTGTTCTTCTCTTTGTGGGCAGAAGAGTTTTCACCACCCACCACTACCCAGATGTGCTCGCTTTCCCCAAATTCCCCAAGCATGTCTTTGCCTACCTGATTTCCAGTTCCATCGTGTTTCAGTTCAATCAATCAATTCCAACTTCTTGCAAAAGAAAAAAATCTCGGGAAGTTGGAATTGATTGAGTGAACTTTTTTTTAGCCCCACACAAACTTTTGTTTCCCTGCTCACACTGGTGAGAAATGCAATGGAGATGGACATCAGGTAGGCAAAGAAATGCTTGGGAGAAGTGAGGGCATCTGGGCGGTGGGTAGGGAATTCTTCATGGCGTGGGGCTGCAATGGCGAAATGGGTGATGGAGCAGCTGGTGTGAGGTAAGGAGGAACAAAAGAGCCCCATCGCACCGTGCCCCCTCCTGCCGCCCAGCGCGCCCAGCTGTGCATGGACTTTCCTTTGCCTGTGCCATTTCCCACCAATTTCCATGCTGTCCAGGAGGCAGGCCACTCATCCACGCCGCTTCCCAGAGGTTTCCATACTTCCCACTGCTTCCCACAAGTCCAGGAGGCAGATGGCTCATCCCAGCTGCTTCCCGCACTTACCGGAGCTTCCTGCTTGCCTCTGAATGCCAGCTGAATGCTCTCCTCCCAGGCCTCTTGCCGATGGCTTCCTGGCACTTCTTCTCCTTGTAGCACTGAGCTGCTTGGCTTTTGAAATCCAGCACCGCTTCTCCGGCTGCTGAACCCGAGCACTCTTGAAATCCAAAAGTGCTGGATTTCAAAAGCCAAGGAGCTCAGTGTTACAAGGAGAAGAAGTTCCAGGAAGCCATTGGTCAGATGCGTTGCTGTTGCTGAACGGCCGGGCTGTTGCTGGCTTAGGAACACTCTGAGGACTGCAGCTTCAACTTCTCTTTTTCAGTGCAGAAAGGTAGAGCTGTGAGCCAAAATCCCAAACATAGAGTTGAGATGCTGCTGCAGCACTCAGAATAACAGTAACCAGAGAGTGGCGATCTTTTTTGTCATTATAGCAGAAAGGTAAGGCTAGCAAAAAGATGGTAACAATGTGAATTTTTAATGAAGTTAATGAAGCTTCTGAATAGTTAAGGCAGGCAGTCTTTTTTGTCACCAAGCATGGAGAAATATATATGCAATTAATAATAATAATTTATTAAATTTGTACGCCACTTGACTCCAGCAACTCAAGAAAATCTGTTTCGTCTAAGTTCTCAATAGCTTCAGATTATATGTATATAAAGTGCATGTGCATATATACAGCATAAGTTCTTTTGTATCTAGAATGGGAAGGTAACCCTGTGCATGTATTCTGCCTGATTGTGTTCAAAAGTTTAAATTGATTCAGAAAAATCAGTACAATTTAATGAACATATTTGTGTCCACTTTGTGGAAAAATATCAGAATTACTCCAAAACAATTACAATCCAAAAATCATGGCAAGAATTAAACTGGTCAAAATAAAAACAAGGCAAAATAACCACGGAGTTGTAAAACCTAT
>JANHFL010000669.1:181279-197041 GCA_032468155.1 Oxyrhabdium leporinum
CACATGCCCACCCACCCATGCCCATCCAGTCACATTCCCACCAAGCCACGCCCACCAAGTCACACCCATAGAACTGGTAGTAAAAAAATTGAATCTCACCACTGGATGTATCTCACCTTTTGTCCCCTTCACTAAAACAGGGGTGGGTGTGACCAGAATTTGACAACCCTGCCCTACACCATTCCAGACAAATGGATGTCTAATCTCTTCTTCAAAATCTCCAGTGATGGAGTAGCCACAACTTCTGGAGGCAAGCCTATCCACTGTTTCATTGTTCTCACTATCAGTAAATTTCTCTTTAGTTCTAGGTTGGATTTAAAGCCTGGCAATTTGTTTTTACCACACTAATCTTAAACCACAATAAATGGATTAATCTTCAAGATTCCATCAGATTCCTTTAGCTGTGGCAGGCATTAAATAAACTGATCATGAATAAAAAAGAACCAACCCTTGTCTAACAGAGGTTTATTTCTGATAGTCCTTAAGCTACAATAAACTCAATATTTTGAAAAGATGTCACAAGATTTTTGTTGTTGGCAGAGGCTGATCATAATTCTCTGGGGTTTTAGACTGGAGTCCTTGCCAGCCTGCATGGAGATGTCAAAGATTTCATCGGACTTGTAACATGCACAGCTGATGCCCAATATTTAAGCTCCAACCTTTCCCAAAAGTTTCCTCAAGAGGAAGGAGAAACAGTGAAGATTTCAAATGATCTTTCTCAAAAAATGAGTTGGATTTTTTTTTAATATGACAAAAAATCATTTCTTCATGTATACATAAATGTAAAAGCAACTAAGATCAGGCAAATTATAATATATAAATAAGGTTTGATGGAAGCTTCTTTTGAAGCTTTTCGGTTAAAGAAATTCCGTTATATTATTAGCAACTCAAAAGTGGGTAACAAGCTTAACACTTGTACAGTTTGGTGATTTTTATTTGCAATATATATCTTGGCCATACTACTTTGTGCCAGAGTGCTGCATGGAATACGCAAAGTAAGGGAGAAAAATACAGAATTTCAAAACAACTCAATCAGCTGTCATCTCCCAAACAGGAAGAGATAATGTCAGTAACCACAGAGTGTAATGATTTATTACTACAGCATCGAAGTATCTGGCCATTTATAGAGCTATAATGAGAGCATTCTCCAATCGTAAAATGCTCAGAGAAAAGAAAAGCAACACAGGGAGAAAGAGATAAGATATGCCAAGTTTTACACATTAAAACAGAAAAACTGGTTGTTTGTCAAGTGAAGAGAAAGACCTTGGGGCTAGTGGCAACACATCTGGCCAGCAGAAGGGCCCACGGGGCAATCCTTTCATTTTAAAGCTCTCCGTCAGGACTGTTAAATGCTTATGGGCTGAAAAAAGAAAATTTTGCCACCTTCAAGAGGTGTACAGGTATCAGCCAGAAAAGAGGACAGAAAGATACTGAAATGAATCACAGTTGGCAGGCAGAGTTTATTTATACTTCTAGATGGGTAGATGGGCTCAGTTCACATTATATGCCAAACCGTTATGAGACTCATTGGTTTTGGCTCAGAGTATTGTGTGAGCCCAGCCACTGTGATGTGTAAAGTTATGATTCATTGCTTGGCATATAATATGAACTAATTAATAAGCCACAGTTCAGCAAATCATGGCTTAGCACATAACGGAAGCCCAGCTTTACAGATAGCCCTTTGTTTCTGTTTAACTAAGGAGGCTCTGGGCCATGAAAACATCACACCTTCTCTTCCTTAGCCTCTGCAAAGAATTGGCTTTAACTGGCCTTAACAAAGGCCTGTTGCACTCTGACTCTTTTACTTCCAGAGGTTTACTTTCCTGAATTTCATGCTTTTTAAGGTAAGACAGAATAAAAGAATATCCAGCTCTACCTTTCCTCTCCACACCATGGACAAAATCTCAGGTGTAAACCTTGAACATTTTTTTCCTATACGAATGCAGAGTCATCTGCCTTCTGCTGCCTGCTCTTATTCCCCTCACCATCTGTTCTGCGCTTTGCTGCCAGAATCTTTCACCTTGTCCAACAGCCCTTTGTAAATCCCTGCACTACTTCCCTGTTGGCTTCCAAGTCTAATATGAATGAGTCCTCCCCTCCAATACTACTTTTAACACTTTCCCTGGAGCAGCCACTGCACTGAAGAAGAATCAGCAGCTGCTAGTGAGCTTATGGTTGGACAACCATCTTTTGATTTCTGTTCTTGAACTGAACAGAGAGATGGATTCAGTGACTTGAATGGCCCACTGAGCCTGCAAGTCTATGATTCCTGCTTTAGATAGGAGTGTGGAGAAAGGCTGAGGAAAACCTTGGGGCTTCTGGATGCCATCTATTCTACTCCCTGCTCAAGTCCCCCTTTAGGCCTTTGGCCTTTCAGAGGCAGACCTTCCACATTTTGGAAGGTTCCAGCAAAGGACCTAACATCAAACTCTCTCCCCTTCAAGGTTGGGTACCTCAGGGAACTTTAGCCCTGAAGTTAGATAGTCTTCTCTGTTTCTATTCCACTGGCAGATAAATATATTTGAATTTAAACAAGCATTTGATCCTATTATAGCTTAATTTAGTTTTTATTGATTTTTAGTCTTCTGGCTATTTATGTTTTTGACTTTGAGGTTCCTTTTTATTGAATTATTTTACAATGCTTCTATCCTACACCAATCTTGACAAATTCTGGGCATCAAATTCAAAACAAACATGAAAACAAACAATAAAATAATGCTACTAATAACATAATCAAGCAATAAAATATTCCATTTCTAGGATGGGTTCCCCAGCCAGTCTCCTCTGACCAAATTCATTGAAGTTGGATAGCTTTTGCCTACTTTCAAAATGCAAACAGGATGGGAGCTCCAAGCAGGATAACAACTCTGAGACTACTAAAGAAAAGACCTGTCAGCTGCTTTTAATCTAATCATTGTATTAACAATAGATGCTGATTACTTGGGTCTATTTTCTAACCCTATGTATCATGTTCCAATGCTGCAAAATACACACTCAAGTACAGAAGACAAACAGATTCAGGGGAGATACTTCTTCAAGAATCTCTATCTTCAACTGCAAGTTCTCCAGGCCAAAGAACATTGCTTTTTACATTTGCATTTGGAATACTTGCTGTGGGCACATCTGGAGACCAAAATTTGTACAGCAAGGCAGTATTCCAAATAAATATAGGGTTCATAGAAGCTGCAATTCAACAAATCTGGAAGAAAACATGTCTGCTTAAATCCACAGAAAGCCAATCAGAGAGAAAAGGGATCAAGAACTGGACAAAATTTCATCAGGTTTCTAAAGCTATCTGACATGGCTGAAGTTAACCTTCTTTTCTCAGATGAGAGTTAGGAATGTGCTCTGACTACTCAGTTCAGTTGGGAAAACCAATTTGTCACTATAACATAGCCTGCTTTGGTGAGATAGCAACACATCACAGGTAACATTCATTCTTCTTTCCTCAGACCCTGACCATCAAGTTGTCTGTTTCCTGCCAATTCAAATAGTTTGATCAAGGCTCTAGAAAATGCATATTATTAGTAGGGTATACAAATGAAAACTGCAAAATTTACAGACATGTTGTGAGGTAAGGTAAGGTAAAGTAAAGTAGAATAAGAAAAAAAAATAAACCTGCTAAGTTATCAACAGTAAGTGGGCAGAATTAAATGCCATTTACTGAAAGTCTGCTGTTATAAATAAATATTTTGATTTGGAAATAGTTTCTGAAATGCTGATGGCTCTTAAAATGGCCACTTAGTACGAATGATTTCATTGTGCTAAGCACCCAGTGTTGTTTTTAATAGTTTCCTAGTTGTTGTTTATGAATAACTTTTCCAAAACACAATGGTTAAAAAGCCACCAAGGAACCATTTTCTCAGATCAGAAAACAAAACTGTCCATAGTGGGATTACCTTCCTCCTTTTCCACCTTACTTTAGTACCAACATTTAAAATAAAATAGAAGCAATTACAGTTTTTACAAGTACTATGTCCACCCTTTTGTGGCACTCTGAAGCGACAAATCATTTCGAGCTTTCTTGTTCACCTTCAGTTGCAATGGTAGATTCAGGACTCACTTATTGCCACCACAGGTTAATTTTGAAACAGCTGCTTTCTATAGGACCACACCATATCTGGAATGTAGAAATCTGAATGCAGTAGAGATTGTTGTTGTGGTTGTTGTTGTTCTGCTCTTTGCTGCCATCTAGTCAGTGGCAGCAAAGAGGGGAAAAAAACAATCTCGTTATTGCCATCAAAAGGTCACTTAGATTTTTGCAGCCCAACTATGGGGCCCTACACTTCAACTGATTATTCAGATTTCAACCAAATTTCTTGCAATATTCCTAATGTGGAGATTGAAGGAATTTTGTTCAGTACTTTTTTCAAGATCCATCCTGACTTGTGCCTTGTACAAGTCAGATGATTTTGTACCTCATTTGATCTGTTCTTACTAGCTGAGCTCATTCTTTCTAGCCTATTATCTCCTGCAAACTTTCATTACTTATTAGATTTTTATCCTGCTTTCATATTTGGTCAGTTCAAGATAGTGAATATAACTAATGCTACCATCTCCATACTTTATTTTATTTTTTTGCCATAGAACAACAATCATGAGAGATGGATTGGGCTGAGAAGAATCACTGGTCAAAAGCCACCCATCCAGTTTTCATGTTTACAGTCTCCTAGTTTCTAAGTCAGCACCTTGTTCACTATACCAAACTAGCTTTCAAGTTAGAAGTGAGTGGTTGGTTCAAAATCACAGTATACCTGTGAATTTGCTTATCTTGACTAAGCAAAAAGTAAATACAAGGAATTGATGGCTATGAAAATGCAGCGCATGGACTTAAAAGAAAGTACCTAGCGCTTAGCACTTAATAGCACTTAAGATTTATATAGGTAGTCCTCGACTTAACAACTGCTCATTTAGTGGCCATTGGAATTTGACAACAGCCCTGAAAAAAGTGACATGACCATTTTCCACACTTATGACTGTTGCAACATCCCCGTGCCCAGGTGATCAAAATTCAGATGCTTGGCAACTGACTCTTATTTATGATGTTTGCAGTGCCTTGGGGTCATGTGATCAGCTTTTCTAATCTTCCGACAAGCAAAGTCAATGTGGAAACCAGATTCATTTAACAACCGTGTTACTTACATAACAATTGCAGTAATTCATTTAACAATTGTGACAAGAAAGGTCATAAAATGGGGCAAAATTCACTGAACAAATGTTTCATTTAGCAACATAAATTTTGGGTTCAATTGTAGTTGTAAGTTGATGACTATCTGTATACCGCTTCATAGTGCTCTACAGTACTCTCTAAGCGGTTACAGAGTCTGGGTCCTCATCAACAATCTGGGTCCTCATTTTACCAACCTCGGAAGGATGGAAGGCAGAGTCAACTCTGAGCCAATCAGGATCAAACTCCTGACTGTGGGCAGTTAGCCTGCAATACTGCATTCTAACTACTGGACTAACACAGTTCTTATTTATTAATCAAATTTATATGGCCACCCATTTCAGAGAAAGTGATGTGCTGCAATCATGTATAATCCTTTGAGATAAGGTGGCACAGTGGTTAGAGTGCAGTACTGCAGGCTACTTCTGCTGACTTCCATCTGACTGCAATTGGGCAGTTCAAATCCCACCAAGCTCAAGGTTGACTCAGCCTTCCATCCTTCCGAGGTGGCTAAAATGAGGACCCAGATTGTTGGGGGCAATATGCTGACTCTGTAAAACTGTAAAGCACTGTAAAGCGGTATATAAGTCTAAGTGCTATTGCTATAAAACATGTGTACACACACACACACTCAAAATATCTCCATTCTGCCTGGTGGACACCTAGGGACAGAATGAGCAGCCTAAAGCCCCCAGAGTCTGGCCTCCCTCTGCAGGACTGCTGTGTGGAGAAGAGATAGCTGGGCAGGGATTCCTGACTATTGAAATGCTCAGATCAAGTCCTCCTTGCCAGCTAGACAAGCTCGGTGATTAAGAATGCAGGGAAGTTCACCCTGCTGGCTGGGCGGAGGGAGACAAGCACAGCCATTCTATCCATTGGGCCCCTGCTTACTGCCAAACGCATTAGGGGATAATTAAGTAAAAATAGGCCTTCCGACCAGTGTAGCTCATTAAGGGCTAATTAAGTTAATTAGTGCCAGGTGTGGATTGCGGCTCTCGCTTTCACTTGGCTGTTGTTTGCTGTAATTGCATTTTCTCCGAAGCTTCCTCCCTTTAGCTGGAATGCTGCCAAAGGAAAGGTATTCAATGCTTTACACTGTTGATGCAACAGTGACTAGCTAATGGCTGCCTAATGACGGCCACAGGGAAACTGGGGGCTCATAAGCCCCCTTCACACACACACACACACACACACACACACACCACAAAAGCCAGTGGAATAAGCCAAAGCCCAATTTCCAGCTAAGTTCTGGCGGCGGGGTGGCATTTCATACCCACATATCCACTGGCCTTCTGCAAGGGTTTATGGCGGCTGCCAGCAAGACAGGCTGCCTCCTCCAAAGGACAGATGTGTCCTGAACAAATCAGGGGAGGCTCATTGAGTCTTGGCAGCTGATACAGAATTTACCCAAGTGGAAAAATTTGCAAGGCAGAACGTGTGGATTAAGACTGTACTTACAGGTGCAGCTGATGGATGTTTCCTTGAAAGAAGTTGACAGACGATGCTGACATTACTGGGTAGCTCCACTGGCCACATAATGAGGACTAGGCATCTTGCATGTGCCAATCCATTGAACCTCTCCCTCTCCAGCTTTCTTCATAATCTTGCTTCTTCACTTGCTAGTTTCTGGGGTAATTTCAGCACAATCGTTATACTCCTCCTCCTCTGCAAATGTCTTTTAGCTGCCGTAAATGCTTTCCAACTGGCCAGGGTTTCCTCCTTTTCCCCTAGTTAATCCTTGGTGCAGGACAGCAATTGACAGTGCAGCCAGTTTTCTGAATGTCTCAACATCTTTTTTATCAGTTTTTATTTTGTAGCAAGGGGGGGAAAAGCAAATTGAAGGAAAGGAGCTACAATAGGCATGGCACCATGGCTTTTTTACTTTTGGGGCAACAAATGTTCAAAGAGATGGAACAGGCTATCTGTTTTGGGGATTTATTGCAACAGTATTTTTGCATGGCTCCCTTGTAGAACTAAATGATTTCTTTAATTAACTTTTGAAATTGATTTACAGAATCCCTACAGTATTGTTAGGGACCAGGATGTGGCTTTGATATTGGACTAGCCCAGTCCTTGCTCTGGAAAGGGCCAGACTTAGTAAATGGTGACATGAGAAAGGAGAAGATGGACAGCTTCACTTTCTCCTCTGAAAGAGCTATATGGATTGTGACCAGGAGAAGAAAGTAATGATGGTTACATGAGTATTAGTACTCAGTGAGGCATCCAAGACAATCCTCTGGCATCATCTGTGGCCCATATTGTTAAATGGCTCCAAAAGTATTTTCCATGGAATAGCAATAGCACTTAGACAGATATACCACTTCACAGTATTTTACAGCCCTGTCTAAGCAATTTACAGAGTCAGCATATTGCCCCCAAACAATCTGGGCTCTTATTTTACTGACCTTGGAAGGATGGAAGGCTGAGTCAACCCTGAGCCAGTGAGAATTGAACTTCTGGCAGCTGGCAGTCAGCAGAAGTAGCCTGCAGTACTGCATTCTAACCACTGTGCCACCACAGCTCTTATAGCTTAGATGGAGGAAAGAGCAAAGAAGAAAAAGTCAAAAACTTGTTTCTGTCTACTTTCATCACTTTCTTTTCACTGTTTTTGGCATTTTCTGACACCTATAAATGTGCTGCAAATGCGGGATTCAGAGAATTGCACCTCCAAAGTATTTAGAGGACACCCTTGTTTGGGAACTACCACCATGACAAGAGGCAATCATTAGAGGTGGTTCAGGTCAATCACTTTAGTGCAACATATGCAATAAAAAATCAACAGTCCCATGTTATGAATTATATTCTCCACACTCAAGGATTTTTGTTTGTTTTTATACTTGCTCAGGGGAAGTCCAGATGTCAACTATAGCAGATCTCTCAATTTAGAAGCTGCTAAAAATATCTAGCTACAGGTAGTAGTTTGGGCTAATACATCATGTTAGCTCAGTGTGTATTCAGCTGGGACTGAAGTAGATCTTTTATATCAGCCATGTGGGTTTGGAGTGTCTTGGTCTGTCCTATCAAAAATATTTTCAAGCTTTGAATGTTCAAGACCCTCAGTTCCTACTCATACAAAGACACTCTTCCTGGGCTCATCTATGCACTCTCTACATTGACTCTCCCTTTTCTAGAATAAGGGCATGGGAGAAGGCAGTAAATTGTGCTTAGTTGGCTACCTAAGGATCTCAGCAGATTCCTGAAAAAGTTGGCTGCACTCCATTGGCCCTGCTGTCCTAGCTGATCTTCTCCACATTCTTGCTCCCACTGTTAACCATGTTCAACCTGGTCCCTTGCGAGGAAGCTGCTGGCCAAATAAGGGTTTCCTCCCAAGGTCATCCATGGTAGCTTTCTCAAGATCTAACAAAGATGGCCTCACATGGCCAGTAGCTGCCCTGCAAAGGGTCGAGGTGGGCATGCCTTGACAGCAACAGGAATAAGAAGATGGTGAAGGTCAGCTGGGGTGGTGGAGTGCAGGGTGGCACAGACATTGGCATGCAGGGTGACAAAGGTGACTGCAGCTGAGGCAGCTGAGGCTTCCAGGGTGGCTATGAGTTTGTGCTGTGGTGCAGCTCAAGGGCTTCTTGCACCCCCAGAACTGTGCTTTACTGTGAAGCCCCTGAACAACAGTGTGGCAGGGTGCAGGGTGGCCAAAAGGACAGAGATGGGGGGTGGAGTAGATCAGGGCGGAACTTAGGAGTATTCAATACCTTATCTTACTGAAGCTTGGGGCTGGGGGGTGGGGAATCAAACCCAGAATAGCTTGGATTGGGGTGGGTCCTTGACAGACAACTGGCTGCATTTGGTTAGCAATGGCAACAAGGATTGCCAGAATTGCCTTCACTAAACAATGTGGTTACGTAATGTTGCACTTTATGATCGCATTGCTTAGGGATGGAAATTATGATTCCAATTGTTGTTGTAAGTCAAGGACTGCCTACATTTGATTGCCTGCTGATATTAATATTGTTCCATGAATTTATTTTCTATGTGAAACATTAGTTCATTGCTTCTTCAACAATTTTGTTTAGGTGTTAGGACAAGCTAGGTAGCCAAGACTGGGTTTTGTGTGTATCTGAGTATCTGTATGGGAAGGAAGGAAGGAAAGAAGGAAGGACTGAGCATGGTGACGATGTATGAGCTCATACTTAGGTCTTAGCACAAAATAATTCAGCTGATGTTCCCTGTGTCAGATAGTCCAAGGTCCCTTTAAAACAAACACACCAGGGAGGAGTCAGTGCTGGCGGTTATTTTATTTCATCACACGAAGCTGATTGACCTATCTTGACAATCTGAAATAAACTTGGTATTTGTAATTTTTATAAACTGCCTCTTTTAACTTTAATTGCTCTCCGAGGATCATTCCACATTCTCTGTACATCTAGACCACTGATTATTAAAGAATTGTCTCTCAAGTTTTCCCCTCAATGGAGAACATCAGAAACAATTTTTTTGAAATACTGGTCTGAGCCGGAGATGAGGCAAGCAAGGTTGGGCTTATTCATCAGCATTCGTCAGCCTCTCTTTCCATTATGCTTACAATGAATCAGAGCAAGATGAGGCAGGAGCCTAGTGGAAAGATTCATCCATAATCAGCCCTTCGGTGCCAGGGTAGACAATGGCATCCCAGAGGGACAACTCGTCTCTGCGTCTGGGCCAGTCAAAAGATCCTGCTAGAAGACGGAGGACGAGCTGGTGGGAGGGAGAGCCTTCATTGGGTTGTTACACTTGTAGGCTGCAATTTCTCAGCAGCAAGGTAATTGCCTTAAGACAGTCGAGGTCAGGGACTATCTTCTTGCTATGAAGGCCCAGCCCATTATTGCTCCATTTCACAAATACAATTCAGAAAGATGAGAGGGGAAGAGAGATCTTCCAAAGCCATCTTCCAGGAACTGACTGAGAATGACTTTCAAAAATCACTACTTGACAAGTTTTGAATTGAGAGACCTACAACAATATAAAAGCCTTTGCAATACTCCTTACATTGTCTTATTTAGTCATCTATTTGAAACATTTATACCTCGCTCTGCAGCCTAAAAACCTCCCATTGTGCTTTACATAATAGTTAAAAAAACCCGGTCCCTCCTCTATTTACAATCTAAACAAGATATAGCACAAAAGAAAAAAAGGATAAGGAGAGAAAGGGGAGGGAGGCTTTGGTTTATTTTATTAACTCGCTCCTCTTTCCTTCTCTCTGTTTTGAATGTGGGTGTTTTAAAAAATAGCTCTATTGCATATAATACCCTGACATCATCCTTCGTTGCAGAAATATTTCTATGGTCATTAAAGGAGAATTGTCATCCTGGTTACAAGAATTTGTCTACCATTGTTCTTGACCTTGTTCCTCTATTTCTTTCTCCCCCCCCCAGATTGAACTACTTCATAGCTCTGCTAGAATCAATACTCCTCTTGTTTTTAATCACTGTATTTCATAACTTGCTAAGAAGCTTTCTCACCTTCTTCCTGGTTTACAGTGGAAGTATATTCCTAATCCTATGTCATTCTTGCTGTTGTTATTCAATAATGATAAAAGAGCATGGAAATACACTATCACATTGCTCTACAGATACTAATTTTAGAGTAGGTTCTGCTTAACTGAGTCTGATTTACTTCTGGGTAAGAGCCTTTTAAAATGAAAGGTACTCTACTTCCTGGTTGGTAGGCAATCAGAAAAAATGTTGTGCTTCCATTGGCCCTCTATTTTTTTCCTAATAGAAGTTTGATGTGCAGAAATGCGTAGCAAAACATCTCCTGATAAATTAAATGAAACAGACTGTTTTTAACTGTAATTTTTAAAATCTTCCTGCAGTATGAGATAACTTAGCATTGTTGCTCCAGATTTTTATGGGTGCAAATGAATCCTGGGACAGTAGAAGAATGAGAGGAAAGAAAACAAATGTTTACTGAAAGTACACTTTATTTAACTTGTGTTTGTTTTCAGCAGCAGTATAAACGTAAGAGATCTAAGAACATTTGATGCTAAAATACAATGACTACTTTATATTTGGAAGTCCTACTCGTTCATCCATCTTGCTCATCCACAGTCGACTGGCTTGTAGCAAGATGGAAGAGAGGGCTTGTGGACAAAGTATCCAAGGGTAGTTTGAGATGGCGCACTCTGTGATCTTTTCTCTTAGGCCAACTTCTGATCCCTTTATTTTTTTTCCGGAGCAGGATCTTCAATTCCCCAACTCTGCATGTTCAAGTCTGTATGAGATCTGAGTAGTTGCTTTCTGTTGCCCATTCTGGGAATCAACCTCCATGGTTTAAAGTCCAGGCCTAGAAATATCAGGGAGTTAGCATTTGTTTCAACTTAAAAAATGTCTGCTGTTTTCAGTTCATGCACTTTAAAATTGTGCACCTGCTTTTGGACATAATATCAGTAGCTATTTTCTTCTCTCTAGCAGCTCACATTTTCTTTTTGTTTCCTAGACTTAAGACAATATTGATTTTATATGTGTACACAGGTCTGCAGTCTTAACCCAGAGTATTGCTTGGAAAGAGAGAGAAAGGCTAGCGAAGGGTGCCTCCTTCCTTTCTTTTTTCCTTTTGGTTTGCACAAACAGACAGAAATGGTGATCAAACAATGACAACAAGGCAAGCAGATAGAAGCTTCTGGAGAATAGCTGTGCCTGTGAGCTTCCCCCATTTGGATATATTACACCTGTCCATCTATTTGTTTCTCTCATTTTGTAGAACAGAAGAAAACTCACCCAGAAGAATCTTACTCCTTTCCATTTCTATTCTGCTGTTGTTCTGTACAGAAAAGGGCTAAAGCTGGCCACTCTTCTTCAGATGTCTATGTTAATTTCCTATGGTATCTAATGGGTCTGGAAAGTCTTATTCTTCTCTCTTACTCCTGTGACTCTCTCCCAGCTTTGCCTATCTTTTATCCTGATTTTGCCAGTTAAATGTTTTATGTTTCATGATGTTTAATTAACAAAAACCCAAGTTCTACTTTTGTTAGTTGAATGGATATATGCTTGTTCTGATCTGGATATAAAGACTGACTGGTGCAAACTAAACTGCAAATCACCCATAGTAAATTTCCAACACTGCGGAGGTCCAGATCTTAGTCGTTTCTCAATTATCTGGACTGTTAGCAGTAGCTCTGGCATGGACTGAGTTTGCTCACAGTACAGTCAAAGGGAGTAGATGGGGAAGGATACTAAATTGAGCATAGCTTGTTTTAGAGAGAAAGGTACGAACGGTGTGCAATGATTCAAAAGCTCCCACAGCTTAAAAAGAAAAGATGAAATTCATACATAGAACAATATTTACATCAAGTTACAGTATTGGGTGTTTCACTTAGTATTTCTTATTTCAACATAGTGGCTTGGTTACAGTATATTTGACCTTCTTTTCTCCTTTAATATTTGCAGAGGTGCTGATGGTAGACATTAGAACACAAATCAATATTCCCTGATTTCTTTTCTTTCCCTGCTGAACAGCTCAGTTTCTGCTCAGATTTCATTCATCCCGATTTACAATTCACGTCCTGGTCCCATAAACCCAGGCAGTTGGTTAAGAAGTTATATTTTTCTGCTGGCTAGCCAATACACAAACTTGTTGCTTGCCCCCTCTAAATAGATGCTCTTCACTCCTCCTTCTTTCTTTGAAAGATAAATATAAATAATGTTTGTCAATTCTCTGACATAATTTGAGATGGTAACTTACTCTTTTGTTTAAGGCCCATTCCAAAGACTACAGTATTGTGCTGAACTGCCATCATGGCATTTGCAAGAGCCTTTATAAAGTGATTCTAAATTTTGCTATTAGTGAGCTTGGAAAAATGTCCATGTAGTTGGGTGCACTGTGCAGTGCCTAGATACAGATAGATGGATACTAGATCTGAGTGTCCAATCTTCTCCAATGGACAGCTCAATTCCTGAGGCCAACTTCTTTTGTTTGCTAACAAGAAAATTCCTTTCAGGAAAGGTCTCACTGTAATACTCCTATGAACATTTCCTACTGTCAAGTGAAGTTCTTTTCATTACTACTTCCTGTTGATCAGGCAGGCAAGAAAAGCTGTACAAGACTGTTTATCACCAGTGAGCAACTTTGATCAACAAGTAGTAGTAAAACAGTCTCAGCTTACAAAGACAATGTTCAGACAAATGCAAGATGGCAGTGCCAGACAAAAGGACCAGTCGGGGAGCAACCAAACACCTATAGAAGGTGCTCAGTCTAATAGTTTAGATGTTTGCAGCATTAGGCTAGTCAGATGATCCCAAGGAATGGTCTGAAGAGATCTAATAAAGCAAACAGATCAGTACTTAAATGAGGAGCTGTCTGGAAGCTGCGGTGGCCAGATGTCTCGAATTCTACCAGACAGTCCAGATTTTTTAAAAGTATACCCTCCATCCATTTCCACGTTCCTCTCTGGTAAGACGTCCTTCCATCTCTGGGCTGTGGGATCCTTAGAGGACGGGAAAGCATTTTCTGAGTACCTTTATTCTGTGAAAGCAGCCAGCAAGCCTCTTTTCTTTCTCTCAACAATTGCTAGTGCAAATTTTAAAAGTTAGAATAGAATAGAATAGAATATGACAGGACAGGACAGGACAGGATAGGATAGGATAGGATAGGATAGAATAACAGAGTTGAAAGGTATCTTGGAGGTCTTCTAGTCCAACCCCTTGCTTAGGCAGGAAACCCTATACCATCTCAGACAAATAGTTATCCAATCTCTTCTTTAAAGCTTCCAGTGTTGGAGCATTCACAACTTCTGGATGCATGTGGATTTATAGGGATGGAAGCGGAAAAGCTGCATATATGTGTGAAAAGATAGCAATCTCTACATGTTTGATGAATATGCATGCAACTTTGCCCATAGCTGGAAATACATTTTGTTCCCAAAACCCCCCCCAAAAACCTACTCCATTGTTCTCTTTTCCTTGGATATTTTAATGGCCACCCAGAATCCTAGATAGAAGCCCATTGTAAAGGAACTGCAGAGCTGGATTTACCAAAAATTTGACTATTAGAACTTCTCAGTCCTCTAAATCTTTGTTTTTATCAGCTTTACCAACAAGCAAACATTAACATTTCAAAGTCTGATTTAGAAGAGGGGGGATGGTTGTTTCACACTGCAGCTCTACCACAAAGAGTTACCAAATTGACTGAAGAATGTCTCCATTTTGGAAAATGATTCCACAGTGTCAACCTTTTGAGGTTGGACAGGCCAAGAAATAGACTACGATTTCAGGAATGTTACTATATTGTTCGTACCAGAAACTTTAAGAAACTTATTTTTTATCCCCTCTTAAGAAAATCAAGGAAGATGGATCTATTTTGAGTTTCTTTCTCATGCTTTCCATTTTTCCTAGGAATCAATTGCTGTTTCACCTTCATTAATGATTCCTCCCTTCCAAGGTCATCTCTACATTCTTTTACATCACGTCTCCAGCTTTAAGTTGAGCAAAAAAGAGTAAAATTGAAAACTCCAGAAAGTATGAGATAATCAGCATATAATAAACACCCGGGTGGACAAAGATGCCATCTCGATACATTCTCTTTCCTATGTCTTCTATGGCTGTGTTGATGTGCATACATTTTGTCATATATCTGGTTTAATCTGCACAACCAGGACACAACCAGAACAGAAAACAACTTATGGATGTGCTTCAATAGCTCCCACTCCAGAACCTTCTTTCTCCTTTTGATGTAATATAATAATTATCTTTCTCACTGGCAGAAATATTTAAGGAAGAACCATATGGGAGGCTCTGTGGGATGGATTTACAGAGAGGCCACCATTAAATAGCGCTTGGCTGATTAATTACTTCAGACCAGCAGGAGAATTCAGCAACAGATCATAATGTTATTATCCACCATTATTCTTCACTGATCAAAGGTAGGCATTTCTTTCTCTCACTCTTCCACTGAAATCCCATAATGAGATTTACCTGCAGTGAAAGGGCCAGAGCTGCATTCTTAAAACTAAGGTTTTCTACTGTAATATAATGCAAAAGAAGAATGAAGCCATCCTGTTCCGGGTACCAGCTGGAATCAAGGCAACACCTGCCAGTGTCAGTTCTCAGCTTTGTCTTGCCAAAGCATTTACTTCTCTGCCCTATCAATATGGCTGGGGCAGTAAATCAGAAGCCAATGGGAGCTCATGTCTCCAGGCTGTGTGAAGCAAACGGCAAATATATCTGTGCAGTGTTAGAAGGGGCAATGTTTTCTCCCTTTCATCCCAGTCACACAGGAGGTGTACACTTCTGAAAACTTGTGTTGATATGTTGAGTTAGCACGTTTTCCAACCCAGCTGACAGTTAATATCAGCCCACCTTGGGGAATGGTAGATGAATGTTGTACTAAGCAAGGGAGTGCCAGTGCAAACCTGTGGAAACAAAGGAAACTAAGGTGAGTTAGCTTGTGTTTGCTATAGCAGTGACCTGAAAATATTACCTTCATTCCTAATTCTTGTGGGCAGAGTTAAGAAAGTGCTCTTAAATTAGGTGGAATAGTGAGCGGTGAATAGTAGAGGACACTAATATTGTGGAGAAGTATTATTCAAATAGTTCTTTCTTTTTTTCTTTCTTTCTTTCTTTCTTTCTTTCTTTCTTTCTTTCTTTCTTTCTTTCTTTCTTTCTTTC
>JANHFL010000669.1:206218-225162 GCA_032468155.1 Oxyrhabdium leporinum
CTGCTTCGGCCTCCTGGTGTGGGGCTTTGGGTGGAGGGAGAAGGTGGCAAAGAAAACTTCAGAAAAGGTTTAGAACTCTGCTGGTTCTGATACTAAAGTAATCAACATCCATACATTTCCAAATTGTGGAATTTATCAGGGGCAGCTATAAAACTGCGTTGATAAATGAGGAGATAGATGATGAGTCATACCCTGCTTAAAAGACAAACCAGCTTGATGTTGCCAACTTAAAGAGAAGCTGGTGCATTAGAAAACATAACAGGAAAACAAACGTGAATCAGTAAAATACCCCAAATCAAAAGAAATTCAGCTTTCTTGTATACAAGGTGAGGCATTTATTTTTAAAAATCCCCACAGAGTTGAGGCGCAGAAATTACAGCTTGAAAATGCAAAGCATGCCATTTGTTGGAAATATGATGTTGTTTATGTGTCTGGGTTTTTCATTTGTTTGATGTGTTTGCTACATTTTTATCTGCTTGTCGTCATGCTGAAGAGCAAATCAAGGAACTGATGAGGCTGTTTTGCTGCAGTACGGCAATTAACTTCATTAATAATGATAATGATCTTACATTTATAGACAGAAAGATTTATTAATCATTCCTGCCATTGCTGAAGTGCAGAAACCTTAACGGTCTGGGAGTGGGAGACTGGGGGGCAGAGTTTTGCATTTCAAAGCCATCTGCAGTCTTAAACAACTTTTCAGTACAAAGTATAAAAATGTTTATAGAATCCAGTTGAAAGTATAATCTACTTTGTCTGTGGTAATTTGTATGTTTTCAACACAAATATTCTACTAATCGGAAAGAATGAGTTAAACCATACTCAAGTAAGCCCCATGTTAAAATCTCTGCAGTATTTGCTATTGAGTCTTACACAAATTGAAAATATACAATATGAAATCACTACTGTTCCATTGATGTATCCAATCCATTCCCATTAAATTGCAGCCGCTCTATGTCGGTGTTAGGAATCATGTGCTTTTCAAACTACAGAAGGTATCTCAAACCCTTATGAATAAACAAGAGCATAATCATTATCTCATAAATCATATGCAGCTCAGTATTTATTCATGTTTTTTGCAGTGCTTTTCCCTGTTCAGCGTTCCACATATTTTATGCCTTCCAAGGTACCTGCAGTTTTTCTAACGTTCGTTATTAATCTGAAATGTTTGCTGCTTCTTTGGAAGCTGCTACTTTATAATCAGGCTTTTAAAATACCTTAAAAGTTTCCATTTGGAATGGGAAAAAAAGTATTATTTTCAATTCTGCTCCATAAACTTCGGCTTAACATATCTCCTAGAGAATAATAGAACAACGCTTATCAGCTGTTTTATAATATTTACATTACTATTAACTACGGTATTTCTGATTCTTGGTTATTATTATTAGCTTATAAATGTGTGATCCTTTTCCAAATTGACCAATTAACTAAAGTTTGGTTACAATGTTAATTGCAAAAACACTAAATTATCTCCCAGGTGCACATTTTTCCTGCTAGTTCGTATTTGATAGATAAAATAGGTGTTTTAACCATTTTTGCCCCCTAAATGAGTAACTGCCACATTGTTAATGAGTAGTAGTTTGCTCTAAACTTGCACTAGATCTCTCAGTAGATAGAGTAGAGGGTCATGAACCAAACAGCATAGCAGTGCCTTTATACATCTTCTTAGGAATGTATTGACATGGTGGTGGCATTATCAAATTTTTGAAAGCATTTAACTAGTCATATGATATATCTGGCATATATCTTCCTCACATGTCACATTCACTCTGTATTGAGACCATTTGGTTGATATTGTTGTTGCTCATCTACTTCCCTTGTTAGTGAGTTATTTAAGTCAGGCTGCAGATAGGTCACATTTTTGAAATGTTGCTGTCAACCTTCAGTATTGCCTTGCATGAGCCAGCACACATTTATCAAGAATAAATCATCCAAACCAAACTTTTAAGACAGAATGACCAGTGTAGTTGACCACAAAAATGCAGTAGATATATACCTGTGGTTCTCCCAAAGAAATTGACAAAAAAGAGGGTGGTGCTATACAGTAATACCATCTGATGATTAAGAGCTGGTTGAACAATTGCACCCAATGGCTGTTTATCAAGCTGGAAGAAAATGTTGAGTGGTATACCTCAGATTTATTTTGGAGTTGCACAAAGGGATAACAAATATGATTATCAAATTTCCAGATGATATAAAGAATTGAGAGATAGTAAAAACTTTATTTTTTATAATTTTAATTAAAGTTTAAAAATATAAAGATAAAAAACTAGTGCAAACTAAGAAAAATATGAAAATAAAAAATAAAAGTGCACAACTTATATATTTTAATCTTAATCAAATAAATCCACTTTGTATTTCCTCCATTCACTGTTAAGCATCTTCATCTTGATTCCCTTCAAATAGTATTCTATAAGCCAATTTCTTATAATTTCCTCTTTGTTTTCTATCAGAAAAAAAGTTTAACATGTCTCTTTTGTAAATCCAAGATAAGAAAGCTATCTAAGTCACTCTTCTGATTCATTATTTGTATGATCCCTTTAATTATTAAGACATCAGCCATTTCATTTAGAAATCCAGTATAACACTGTTTTTCATATCATTCTTATAGCCTGATATTTTAAAATCCATTTTCAGATCCACATTGAAATCAGCCTCAGAATTTTCTGAATGCATTGTTCCCAAATATCCTTGAATTCTTCCACAGTCAAATAATATTGCTCCATTTTGCATTAATGAGACTCTTCTCCTTTACTTATACACTTTAGTTCTTTCTGGTTCCCTCTAGTCAATCTTCAAAATCCCCTCTTTTCATTCCCCCCCTCCAAAGAACACTTTCCCATTGAAAAGTTTCTTACAGTTAGTTTCAAAATCAATCCACAGGAAGTATTCTTGTAATTAATTTCAAAATCTTATTTCAAGTACACCTGACCCCTTAATCTGTTTATAACTTTCCAAAATCAATGTTCTAGTCATGTTTTAGGCCTGGAAATTTGAGAGTTCTGCACAGTATCTTAACTGTTTCTAGCACTGCACTCTTCTGGACAGAGAGCTCTAATTTTGTTCTGGGATCTCTTTGAAGCCACTCTCCCAATTTAGGAGTCACAACGCCAAATATCCCTATTGTCACTGGGAGTACTTTGACCTTTATTTTCCACATCCTCTTCCAGGCCTTGGTACTTCTCCAGCTTTTCACATTCCTTCTTTCTGATGTTGCTGTCACTTTACATTGCTACATTTATCACAGCCGCTGTCTTCAGATCCTTGTCTACGAAGATGAAGTTGGCTCATCGCCTAGTCCCTGCCTGTCTATCTGGATTTGGAAGTCCCACAGGATTTTGCTCTCTTATTATTCACAACCTTCTATGGAATCTCCCATTTGAACTTGGGAGGATCTAGCCTATGCGCTGTGCAGATGTTCCTGTACACAATACCAGCTATTTGGTTGTGTTGTTCAGTGCATTCTGTATGCTGTTCCTACCTGCATCTCACATCCTATGTGTTGGACCGTCTCTGAGGCCTCTCTGCATAGTCTGCACCTTGGAACCTGTCTAGTGTAGTAGATCCCTCTTCTATGGATCTGGTGCTTAGTGCAGCGCTGTCTATTTGTCTAGGGTTTCCAGCCACTGGTAGGATTTCCAAGTGTCTGCCACCTTAGCTGTCTGTTGATCATACATCCCTTGCAGGGTCATGTCTTGCGATGACATTTCCACTGCTTGATTTTCCACCCATGTCTGCTGTTGCCTAAGGCATTCTGTCAACGGCTTATCTTTGGGTGTCATCTTACTGATGTACTCCTTGATGCTCTGGTATCATCCAGGACAATGGCTTTGACACTCATCAGACTCCACTCACCCTCTTTCCAACCGATGTCCCATCTACATACACTGTGAGAAGCTTCCAAGTCTTTATCAGTAACTTCCACGTCCTGCTATGGCCAGTTCATTATATTGAGAGGGTACCTGATGACCAGCAGGGCATACACGTTGATGGCATGGATTTTGTTCTTCCCATTCAGCTGGTTACTCTTGAACTAGGGTGGTATGTTGCTGTCTTCCTTGCCTCCTCCTCCTCCTGGTTCTCATGTGACTATGGGATACCAAGGTTCTTGTAATTGATCTGTATGCTTGCCCTGTGGCCTGCTGCTAGTTTCACCCTATCAGTCTTAACTACCTTCTCTCTCTTGACTACCTTCCAGTCACACTTCTCAAGTATGAATAACATTTCAGTGTTCTCACTGTAGATTTGTATCAGGTGGATCAGCAAGTCAAAGTCTCTGCTCACTCTTAGCATACAACCTGATGTCATCCACATAGAGGAGGTGGCTGATGGTGCTTCCATTGTGGAATTTGTATCCATATCTAGCCCTTGTGATTATTTAGCTGAGGGGTTTCAAGCCTATGCTGAACAACAGTGGGAACAATGGATCACCTTGATATATGCTGTACTTGATGGTCACTTGAGTGAGCTATCTTGAGTTGATTTCCAGAAAAGAATTCTGAGGAACTGATCCATTCACCAGCTTCTCTTTCCGCTGTAGTCATGAGCTCTATGAGTTTGCGATTGCTTCCCTGAAAATAGGATAGCAAACACTTTAGAAAACACCATTCCTATTAGGAGAATCTTAATAAGCTGTAAGAATTTCACGATGGACAGATGTCAAGTCCTTCACTGAGCACAATTCAAATGCTTTCTCTTTCAGAAATTCACTAGATGACTAGTGAGACATCAAATTTTGTCTGCATTAGTAGAGACGTTTCATAATATCAGTGCATATATAATCATGGTATCACTTTTCTTGGAAGGAAAGCACTTAGAACTGAAAGGTAGAGGAGGGAACTAGAGGGAAAGCTATGCTGGACCTAATTCTTACCAATAGAGAAGTGATAGAGGGAGTTGAAGTTGCCAGAACTTTGGGTGAGAGTGACCACAACATATTGGAATTCAATATAATGCAAGCACAAGCAATAGTACATAATCCAACCAGTGTCTTAAAAGAGCTGATTTTAACAAACTCAGAGAGAGCCTAGGAAAGATTCCATGGATGAAAATCCTAAAGGGGAAACAACTCAAGAAGTGTGGGAAACTCTGAAAAACATGATCATAAAAGCTCAGTCCAGCACAATACCACTGACAAAGAAAAACAAGAAATCCAAGAAGAAACCAGCATGTTTGCACAAAGATCTCTCTGATAAATTAAAAGACAAAAAAGACAAGTACAAAAAAATGGAAAGAGGGATACATACAGCAATTAACTATCAGCAGATACCTAACTATCATATAACTATCAGCAGATACCCAGAATTTGCAAAGATTAAGTCAGAAAAGCAAAAGCTCAGAATGAACAAAGACTTGCAACAAAAGTCAAAGATAATAAGAAAAAGTTTATTTCAACATATAAATAACAAGGAAATAGTCAAGGAAATAGTCAGTCTACTAAAGAGAGAAGATGGCGAGGAAGTAATAGGCAGTAGAGAGAAAGCAGAGCTGCTTAGCTCATTCTTTGCATCAGTCTTCATGTAAAAATAAACTATACCCCAACCTACCAAAAACATAACCATAAAAGACAGACTAGAAATAAAAATTAAAATAAGCAAGAAAATGGTAAGAAAACACCTGTCTGATCTTGATGAATATAAATCACCAGGACCTGACAGATTAGATCTCACAGTTCTGAAGGAGCTGGCAGATGTTATCTCAGAACCATTGTACCATATCTTTCAAAAATATTGGAGCACCAGAGAACCACCTTAGAATTGGAAAAGAGCTAATGTGGTTCCCATCTTCAAAAAAGGGGAAAAAAGAGATCCAGGAAATTACAGACCAATCAGCCTAACATCAATTCCTTGGAAAATACTGGAAAAGATAATCAAAAAACAGATCTGCAAACATCTAGAAACAAATAAAGTTATAACTAGAAGCCAGCACGAGTTTGTTAAAAACAAACCAATCTTATTTCATTCTTTGACAAAGTGACTAAATTAGTTGACCAGAGAAATGCTATGGACATAGTATAGTTAGATTTCAGCAAGGCATTCAATAAAGTAGACCACAACCTACTTCCTATGTGGGATAGACAGCATCACCAACAGATGGATTTGTAACTCACTGACAAACTGTACTTAATGAGTAGTTCTTAATTGTACTACATCTACATGGAGGGAGATGAGCAATGGGGTACTACAAGGTTCTGTCTTAGGTCCAGTACTCTTCAACATCTTCATAAATGATTTAGATGAGGAAATAGCAGGGGAGCTCAATTTTTCAGATTGCACTAAGCTGGCAGGAATAGCCAATACCCTCCATAAGACAAGCTCAGTATCCAAAAGGATTTTGACAGACTTGAACAATGGGCCCTATCCAACAAAAGGAAATTTAATGTGGAGAAAAGGAAGATTTTACACGTGGGAAGGAAAAAAACAAAGGTACAAGTACAGATTAGGTGAAACCTGTGGAATCCTAGTGGACAATCACTTAAATATGAGCCAGCAGTGTGTGGCAGCAGCCAAAAAAAGTGAATACAATCATTGGTTGTATAAACAGAGGCATAAAATAAAAAATCACACGACGTATTAGTACCATTGTATAAAACCTTAGTAAGACCACACCTGCAATACTGCATCCAGTTTTGGTAACCACATTACAAAAAAGATGCTGAGACTTTGGAAAAAGTGTAGAAAAGAGCAAATAAGATGATTAAACTCCTGAAGGCTAAAACATATGAAGAATGTTTGGGTATGGCTAGTCTAGAGAAAAGAAGGACTAGGGGGGACATGATAGCAGTATTCCAGTATTTGAGGGGCTGCCACAAAGAAGAGGGGTCAAATTATTTTCCAAAGCACCAGACAGCAGGACAAGAAAAAAAAGATGGAAACTAATCAAGGAGCGAAGCAACCTGGAATTAAGGAGAAACTTCCTACCAATGAGAACAATTAACCAGTGGAACAACTTGCCTTCTGAAGTTGTGGGTGCTTCATCACTGGAAGTTTTTAAGAATAGATTGGACAGCCACTTCATATAGGGTCTCCTGCTTGAGCAGAGGGTTGGACTAGAAGATTTCCAAGGTCCCTTCTAGTTCTATTCTGATGCCAATTATGATAATATATATATAGGGCTATGCCAATTATGATAAAATATGTAGGGTTATGTTATCTTACTCAGGCACATCAATAGAAAATTCACAGTGAGAAACAGTGGGGGGAAATTTGACGCTGAATTTTGTGCCATCTCTCTTTTCTTGCTCATATCTTGGGACTTTTATATAATCAGAAGCAGTCCATCTCAGAAACTTTACATTTGGATATTTAATTTTACATAATAAAATAGATTATATGTATGTATATGTGTGGGTGTGGGTGTATGTATATAGTATAGTATGTATGTGGATGCATGGAGAGAGGGGGAAGGGAGGGAGGGGGAGGGAAGGAGAGAGAGAGAGAGACAGAGGGAGAGACAGACAGACAGACTAGAATTCAGTCTCCCAGTTTCTTGTTTGGTGCCATAATTATCTGTTTGTCTAGTTTTAATTATTTGCTGACTTCAGTTCCCAATTTACAATTTCCAATAACTTTTCTTCTACTGTGAAAAGAGCTTCTATTTTTCCACATTTTAGGGAATTTCTTTCGAAATGTATATATTTTTAAGCTTCCTTTGTTGTTCTGAAGTGAGAGAGTATGCATTTTAGAATGAAAATGACTGACTGACTGACTGAATATGTGTATGTATTCTGTAACACATCTTCATCTCATGTCACTTCCCTGGATCCCCATATCTTGTGTTCTAAAAGTGAAATCAAACCATAGGTATCCCTCGTGATAGCTTTGCTGGCTGAAGCATGAGAAGCCAGGGACTCTACCGAAACCTCTGAAGAGGCAACTATGTAACAAAAGACAGGACAGCCACAAAGATGCCTTGACCAATTTGTGATTAAGTGAACGAAATGTTTATAGTATAGGAAGTGTGTGTGTGTGTTATGAACAGGGGTTCTACAATATTTTGGATTTCAGAAAATAGGTTAACAAATGCCGCAAATTCTGTCTGAGAATATATCTGCTGAACAAAACTCCGCATTGGCGACAGGAAGGGCATCTGGCCATTAAAACACTCTGCCATATCCATTCAGTTGCCCAGATGAGTGTGGGAAGCCCACCCCCCCAAGAATATTTTGAGGAATATTAAAAGAGGCAGATTATTATATTTCTCCCCAAAGGAGAAATGGAGAAACATGTTCTTAAAGGCAGAAAGTCTTTTTTAATAGCCTCCAGCAGATACCTGAAGTCTTAAGAGATGGATCTTTTGTGCCTATTAAGAAAGACTGGGCCAGCCTATTCACAAACAAAACACCTTCACCTCCAGAGATGGGATTAAAATTTACATCCCCCTCCACCCAAATTCTCAGGACAGGACATGACCTTTAGGACATAATAGGATTAACCCACCACCATTAGAACAGCAAAAGGCACCAGGCTCACTACATTGCACAATCCCCTGTAGCATTTCAGAAACTGTTTTCTGACTGGGTGACTTTGGGCCAGTACCTCTCTCTCGGCCCAATCCACCTCAAAGGGTTGATGTTGTGGGGAAAATAGGAGGCATGTTCGTATTGGGTATGTTTGTCACCTTGAGTTATTTATAAAAATCATAAAGGCAGGATATAAGTACATGAATAAATAACCATGGCATGGATATGGAGAGTGGCTAAGGTTATTGAAGTTGTTCAGGACAAGAAGCGATGGATGGAGGCTGGTCAAGGAGAGAGGCGACCTGGGACTAGGAAGAAATTTCCTGACAGAACGGGTAATCGGTGGAGCAAATTGCCTCCAGAGGTTGTGGGTGCTCCAACACTGGAGGTTTTCAAGAAGAGTTTGGGCAACCATTTGTCTGAATTGGTACAGGGTCACCTGCTTCAGCAGAGGGTTAGACTAGACCTCCAAGGTCCCTTCCAATTCTGTTATTCTGAAAATTCTGTCTGCAACTCTTTAAAGCAGCCATGTCTTTTCCTGGGATTTTGTGACTAACCTCCCCAGCTGCCACGTGATCCTGAGTAACAATATGGCAGTTTTAAAGCACTTTTTCTGAATGATTTTGGAGGCACTTCCCAGCTGTAACATATGTATGGCTTTCTAAACCTCTCAAGAGCTTTCTTTATTGCTGCATGGAGACTTCTTAGCTAATAATATTCCATGTTTTTCTTTGAGAAAAAAATGGGCCAATGACAGGCCAAACTTGCAGGGTGAAACCATTCCCCCCCTCATTCCAAAATATCCCAAGAGACTGGCTCCATTATGACTGTGCATGAAGTCCAGGTCTGCAACCAAACAAAGGGATGAGGAAAGAAAGTGCAAGTTGCCATAGCAACACTATCCAGGCCAGCTGGTTTTATCAGCAAGGGGCCTGGTTTTCTGCCTGAGTTACAGGAATCTGAAGCAATTTATTTGCACTGCAAGTCAGTAGAACTGAAGAAAAGCAGAAAGAAAGGGTGAGCTTTGGTTCACTGTCTGGTGACATTTACATCACGAAAGGTGACTCATCTAATCTTGGGGTCTCATTACAAGATGAAAGAAAATATCTGAGAAAATCAAGCATGCATTTGCTTGGCCATATATGTGTCAGCCGCAAACATGGCATTTGGAACTGATGCGGATCATTGTCTAACCCATCTTGTGGCCTCTACATTGGGGAAAGCTGTTGCATTTAAATCAGGTCCCCTATTCTAAAACCCTCTTTTTCCTGGCATTTGTTAAAAGAAGGCAGTACCTTCTCTGAGAACTACATCTCAAATTCAACCAAAAAAGATGACTGATTTAAATTTCATGTGGGTTTGAACAGGAAAAGTTTATTCTGCTTATATTCAAATTGTCTACCTTTGCAACCAGCCTCCACACTCCTCTGGTGTTGTGGTGTGGAGAGAAAAGCTTCTTGAGATTCCTGCCACTCCTTCAGATCAATTAACAGAAGTTGACATAAGATGTTATAATCTATTACACCTTGCTGCACCCTCTCCCTCTCCCAGAACATTTAATTTACTAAAATAAAAAAGTAAATAATCTACTGCTCGATATGGACTTTCTGAGTTCATCTATGATAGATAATCTTTTTTGAAGATAAAACACAGCATAAACTTTAAAATTATATAGCATAATTTTTATAATAGTATTTTTATCATAGTCCTAAATACATACATATACACAGAGACATACACATACAGTTTTTCTGGAGAAAGCAGGGTGGGGAGGGGGGAGATGGTGAAAGCTGAGAGACAGAATTACCTATAGATAAGAACTCTTAACAGAACAGCAATTAGGTGTTACACAGACATTCTTGCATTGATTTGCTGGCTAACAGAAGCAGTATGATAAGACACCTCATTCTCTGGTTAATGTGTAAGAAATGATGTTAAATCTCGTTTAATTCAGCTGTTTCACAATGAAATTGGTTGCTGAATTATTATTATTTTTTCTTTTTCAAAGATAGTCATCTCGAGGTCAGCAACAATATGCTCTGGGGAGTTAAAACATTATCCTACTGGTTTTTTAATTCAGTTGTTTCTGAAGTCAGATTGACATTCATGTATTCGTTTGCACCGAGATTGGGGAGTTTATCTAATGTAAAATGCATAGGATATTACTGATAGATAATGGCAGCCTGTGGATTTCAGTTCCAGGTTCCACAATTAAGATAGCCGGTGGTAAAGATTCTGGCGTTCACATCCATAAATCTGGAAGCCCTCCAGGGTGGAGAAGGCTAGATTATGGCATATATAACACTGTGGGATGAACAAGTATATGTTTCCCTGGTGTTGTGGGTGAAGCTTTAGGTCTCCTACCGGCTTGATAGAAAATTACTTTTATCACTTCCCTCTCCTTCACAAGAATCTGTGCTGTATAGGAAACTCAATACATTGAAGAGAGTGGATGAAGAACCTAATGCTTAAACAAAGGCTTTGTTTGATTGGCTGGTCCATCAGATTTGTTGCCTTCTCTTCAACCCATCCCTACCTGAGGAGAAAAGGACCTGCCAATGGAAGCACTGAAGCAGACATGGGCTGGATGTAGCTGAAGGTGCTGTCATGACTAAGCTGCTTTCTGTGCTTCTTCTCCTCCACCACATTTTGCTCTAACACAAATATAATAAATTTTTAAAAAGTTTTATTTAGATTCCCCTGCCTACCATTTTTCCTTTCTTTATACAGTCAACAAAGGTTAACTCCAAATTCTGCTGACAATGCAATAAGGGAGATTCGGTGCCATCCTTCCACAAAGCCAATGAATCTGAAGAGTACAAAGCTGCTCTAAAAGCCTGCTAAATTTGATGTCAACATTCACAAATATTTGAACACTGAACTTTATAGGAATTCATGAACCTAAAATGGATCCTTAGCTTTGTGCCAGTCGTATGGCTTTTCTTATTATTTCTTCCTTCTGAGTGAGTCTCACAGTTTTTTTTAGGGTCAGGGAGCCTGTCTCCACATTTCTCTACAGAACTGCTCACAGAGTGTTGAGTTCAAACCAATTAGTAATTCTTTTCAATAGCAGGCTTGGTGTGGGACTTTTCATTCCACAGAGGCTACAAGGGGTTGCATTTTAATTCTTTGATACAGTTGCCTATTCTTAATAGCTGTGTAGCCTTTCTTTGGCATGGATGGCAATTGAACTTGCTTTCCAGAGGGTACATCAGTAGGGACATGATCTTGCTAGGGACATGGTCAAACTGTGTTGACAGTCTTACATAGACGAGTATGCATGTGCACACACAAAGAGATACACCTTTAAATACTTCCTAAACTTTTCAGTTCATTTACAACACTCTGCAAGTTATTAACCTTATTTTTTTTAACTCTAGAATTTTAGAATTTCTATAGGAAATTTTACATAATACAGAGTATTTGCAAAAGAGATATAAAGAATAATTTCAAGATACATGCTTCAGGCACCTTCCTTCCAATAGGTAGCAGAAAAGGTAGACAAAGGATAAACTTGATGCCTTCTAATGCTTGCTGTTCCTCCACCAAGAAACTATTACCTAAGCTAGATGCAATACCATTGAAATCAATACGTGAAGGGCTTTAAAAATATAAACTGCAGTACAGTGATTGGCAGATGTATCTCCCATCCTCTGGTGATAGGTTGAAGAGAAGGCAGCACAACAGGAGGCTCAACCAACTGTTTTGCCTATCACCTGCTGCCTCATATAACCACCACAGCACCATTTGGCAGTGAGTCCAAACAGAGGATAGGAACTGGCAATGGGTAGCACATTTCATGTCATTATAGTTTTTGATGGCTGAAAGATGGGTGAAGAACACTTGGACTTAGCTAGGATAAAAGCTCAATGCCAAAGTGAAGGATGCAACAACAGGGCAGCAATTCATGATCTCTGTGATGTCTTTTAATGCCTCTCACTACTGTGTGAGCCCAGAAAAATGCAATTTCTTTAAGGAGCTGCTGGCTGCTAGCAATTTCAGTAGGCTCACCAGTGACAAATCCTTTCCTGGTTTTGATTGAAATAGTTGCACATCCTTTAGACAGAGTGTCTCTTGTTGAATCAATATTTTAATGAGACTTCTTTTGCATATCTTTTCTCCTTTCCTTGCCCAATATTAAATACAACAGCAAAACCAAATGAAATGAATTCAAAACAGTCTAAATTCTGATGTGGTGAGCTGTACTTCCTTAAGCAATTGAATGCTTGGGCTCCATTCTTATGATTAGCAAGACTGTCAGTCCCTACACAGCCCCATGTCATGCTATATAACATCAACATCAACATATTTTTTTATGAATTATGTTATTTGTTGCGTGTATTGTAACAATGATTTCCCCTGCCTGAAAAGACTAATCCCTTACTCCAGCACCATTGCTCCACCTCTCTCCACCTAGCTGTTTGTGACATCTTGTGTCAAAAAGTACTTTCTTGGCATGTGGAAGAATTTAAATTCAACTTCTAGCATCTCCAGGTGGGTCAGAGAGCAGACAATGTGAAATATCCTTTCTGTCTATCAGAGATTTTTTCCAATGCCAGGGAAAATGGATCAGTAGATTGATATAGTAGAAGACAATGTTCAAAATGAGATATTGTGGAGGCATCAGAAGCTTGTCCAGCCAAAGATTTACTCAAGAAATACCCACAGCAAGAATAGGTTTATTGTTGCTAATCCACAAATGGAATAAATACATTGTGGTTTTGCATTGTGTGTGTGTGTGTGTGTGTGCGCAGAAAAGAAGAAACAAGTATTCATGGAGGGCAGTGAGGGATTTGGTTTAACAAACAGCAGAATAAGGTGGCAATAAGGAGACCAAATCCTAATATGGCAGGATGTATATCACTATAGCAGAAGGATCACACTTTTCTTGAAAAACATCTATATATTTTAAAAGCAAAGTAAAATAAAAAATTACCCCTATAGAAATATAATCAGTAGAGAAAGCTGTGATATGTCCTGTCTCTCTGATGTGGTACATTTGTACTTAAATGTAAACACCATTGTTGCTGCTAAATTAGTATTCACAAAAATTGGCTATCTATTATTTTCCTTCCAGATTCTTCTCTATGTGCAGGCTGGATCTCAGCATTGCTACAAATACTGGCTTTAGGAAGGAGGACTAGCTTTGTGTTCATGTAATCAGAAGTGAATGATCACTTTAGTGAAAGATGTTGCATGATGTGATGGACTTGAAAGAATATCTTTAGTGGATACCATTTTTGTGAATGCCAGATTCACAAACACACACACACACACACAAGCCAGATAAGCGATTACTTGGACTAATTCTAGCTTATGCATCATAGAGTACATAGAATTGTTAAGATCTACTGCTAAGAACTCTTAGTTTCATCTTTCTAATCATTAGATTTCCTGAATTTTGGGAAATATCTTCGAATCAAAATGAGATAGCTTAACGTTTATGCTACATTAGCAGGCTGACAGGTGGGTAAAATTCTACTAATGAGAAATTGCTAAGAATGTTTTTAAAAAACGAGTAAGTCAGATGTTCATGATGGAACCTGCTGAGGGAAAACTGGGTGATGAAAAAGGAAAGGCTCCAAATCTTCCCCATGTATTTAGAATATTTTTATTTTTTTGAGGAAACTTCTACAAATCAGTCTAATTTCTCATATTACTTGCTTGAGTAGAGTCTCAGTTTTCAGAGCAGACATAGGAATGTAATGAGAAAGAGCACTTTAGATTAGCCAGCTGCCTGGTTTAAAAAGACAACACAGTGAGTGTTTCCTCAGTTCTTTGCAAACTAAAACTAGTTAAAAGCCAGGATGGTGATGGTGGCTACTCTCATACAAGTGAGCCAAATACCTACTCAGAAATTATCCAGCAGTTGAATCCTTTTTTTCTGGAATTAAATGATAAAAAATAGCAAATCTGTCTAGCTGAGTTATTGTTTAAACAAAAGAGGGAAATGAATTTGAAGAGGCTGATTGGAAATTGGCACAGGGTTTGCTCTTTATTCAATATTTATCATAGGGATGGAAGAAGTGTGAACACTGGAGACACTGCAGTTGGCCTGTTCTGAATACAGAAGTTTATCAGACAATATTTTGAAAGGTTTTCTGATGCAATTACCATGAGGATGACACACTGAAAGCTACATTGATGGCTCACATTGATGTTATGCATCAAACAGTCTTTTAATATCAGGGTTTGAGTTGGAATCTCTGATGGATGTTGTACACTTGAAATCCTCATTTTAAGCCAGTGGGAGTGCTGCATCAGCTTCATAACCTTTGCTTGGTTCAAAATCACATTTTGACTTTCATTAGTTCAATTCTGAACAATGTAATTGAACTAATCAAAGTCAAAGTTTTGCCTACATTAAAATGTAAATGAAGAAATTATTCCAAGTCAGAGTTCAGGGAGGTACTCAAGGGATGTAAATTTGAATTTGAGGGTTTGTCGACGGAAATTAATACTCACATTTGATTTATGGATTTAATAGCACTCTGCTCATTTACTCTCCTGTGTATGTGAAAAGTTGCACATCTGTGGGTGTCATGACAGAATGCATATATCTGCTTTTTGTGCCTGTTTGTTTGAAATTTTGTATTCATATAAAGCCACCTAGGCAAGTATGCATTTCTATGTGTGTAAATGAATTCACTCTGGCCTCTGATTGTCATTTACTGGGTGAAAATGGAATTAATTTCCAGACTCTTGACCTCTTTGGTTGCCATGGCATCTGTGCATCCACAATACAGAATTCTGAGTCTGACACTGCTGTTCCCAAGAGTTTGGGGACACTCTATAAACCAGAACAATAAAGGTCTCTTTCTCCCTTCTTTGTGCCTGCTGAATATAGAGGAAAAGTCAGTGACAGCAGTTTACTCATTTGTGATATATTTCATCCACTTCTGGAAATAATTTTAAAAAAATGTAGAGGAATTTTGGTTGGAACTACTGTAGTCCATGTTAAAAACGGTGTAAGATCAGAATCTTTCACCATTTGTCAGTTTTATAATACATCTGTGGAGTGATTTCAACTGTGCATAGTGCTTCATGTGCATTATTTATTTATTCTTTCATTAAAAAGCACTTCTCTAGGCCACCATTTGGTCCTAGTAAATCCTCCAAAGTGGCTTAAATTAAATCAAAGCAATAACATTGCTAAAGTGACTTCATATATTTTAGAAAAAGCAGAATGAAATTTCAAAAACCAAAGAAGGTACAGATTATAAAAGCCTTTAACATTAAAGTAAAATATTGTTAAAAACACAGATATTCCTGTTTTAAAAACTACCTGCCTAAAAGTTATGAAGGGTAGCCTGAATCAAATTTCTTTTGAGAAAAGATCTTCATAACCTGGAAGTTGAAACAGAGAAGAACTTACTATTCATTATTGCTAAACAAAACCTTTTTAGGTGGTAAAAGAAGTTTAAGGCTTCAGAAATGATTCTATAAATTACATTTCTTAGCAGAGTTGAGATTCAAATCAGAGATTTCCTGATTTATAGTTTACATGTTATACAAAACCAGTTGCCGTCAGGTTGAGTTGATCAGAACAAAGATAGTGTAGCACGGTATAGTGTAGTGTAATGATATATAGTCTAGTTCTGCTTTTTAAGTGAAAGAAGTGAAAGTAGATTATGTTAATTAATCTCTGGGTATTTATTTCTTCTACTTTCATGAAAAGGAGTGATTCTAATAATTAAAATACCATTGGTTTTGCTAAATACAGTGGCTGATCTTTCAGGTTAGGTCAAAATGGATGTAAGAAAATTAGTGATGGAATTGATGTATTGAGAAAACTTCTAAATGAAAAAAGTAGCATCTCTTCTTTAAAAAACAACTCCTGTAGTTAGAGTAAAAGGACATAAACATCTGAGCTGCTGATCCATCATGAGACAAGCTACCACTTGACTTGGCTTTTGCCTTTTGACACTCCTCTAAGGCAAAGACACTCCTCTAAGGGGAAGTCTTCAATGTCCAAATTGAGACGAGAAGATGAGATGAGATGAGATGAGATGAGATGGACGGACAGACAGACAGACAGATGATACATTTAAAAGTATCAACATGCTAATACCTGTAAGTTATTTTAAGTCAATAGTAAGAAATATTTAATGGGAAGGACAAACCATTAGATTCACTTTATCTGAATTACAGTTGTTATGTCATGTCTCTGAACTGGCAAAAAATGGTCCCATTTTTAACAATAGCTCTATTGTACTTCTAAAATTAAAGTCTCCAAAGTAAATTTGGAAGATGTTAAGCTGAAAACATAATTTTAATACTAATTTGCATGACAAACTTACACTCTGGGGCAATCACAGTTTGAAAATTTTTGGAAGTCATCGGCAAAGAGAGTTATTAATTAGTATTCCAGATCAGCATATCGCCAATGAGATTTTTAAATTATTTGAGTTATTGCAAGGGGAGTTTGGAACATTTAAAATTGCAAAATATTAAATTATAACAGAGCTTGATATAACAATATAGTCCAGATGTATTAGCAGTGTCTAAGATTCCCAAATTGTTGCAATATTTGAATATATTCTGCTTGCAGCTGTTTTGAAAATCAGTGGAATAGATATAGTACCAATAAGCTATATGTTTTGATTGCTACTTTTTCTTTGTGCATGTTAAATCAATTAAAATAAGAGAGGATTAAAGCAGACATATGCAGTTTTTAATGATTTAGGGTTCAGTTCTTCAATTAATGGAATGTTTTACACAAAATTATTTATTTTAGAGAGGCTGGGCTTCTGAATGTGTCTGTTGTTATTTTGAAGAATATCAGAGTACATGTAGCAGTCATTTGACAGAAAAAAACAAAAAAAACAACAACCCAGGTCTGATTATGTATCGTTAGGAAACAAAAATAGGAATATAGGTAGTCCACAACTTATAATCACAATTGAGCCCAAAATTTATGTTGCTAAGTGAGAAATTTGTTAAGTAAGTTTTGTCCCATTTTATGACCTATCTTGCCACAGTTGTTAAGTGAATCATTGCAATTAATACATTAGTAACCCGGCTGTTAAGTGAATCTGGCTTTCCCATTGACTTTGCTTGTCAGAAGGATACAAAAGATGGTCACATGATCCAGGGACACTGCCACCGTTAGAAATGTGAGCCAGTTGTCAAGAATCTGAATGTAAATCAATGGTCATAAGTGTGAAAAATGGTTATAAGTTACTTTTTCCCAGTGCCATTGTCAGTTTGAATGGTCACTAAATGAACTGTTGTAAGTCGAGGACTACTTGTATGTGGCAAACATTAAGAAGTTGACTCCCAAGATCTCTATATGGATTGATCAGGGGTGAAATCTAATTTTTTTCACCATCGGTTCTATGGGCATGGCTTGGGGGGGTCATGTGACTGAATGGGCGTGGCCAACTCAACGTCACTCACGGCAAGGTGGGGTCACCCAGTCACATAACCAATGCTGTAGAGACGGAGATGCTGACTGCCTGCCGAATGCAGGCAAAAGGTTAGTTGGGAAAAAAGAAGGCAAAGAGGTGGCGGCTGGAGGCTTCTGGCACCGCTTTTTACTGGCACGAAGGGCCTGCAGCCATCACCTCTTTGCCAGCCGGAACGGAGCCAGGAGTGGCGGCTGGAGGCTTCTGGTGCCGCTTTTTGCCGGTACAAAGGGCCTGCAGCAATCATCTCTTTGCTGGCTGGAACCGATCTGGGAGTGGCGGCTGGAGGCTTCTTGTGCCAGCAAAGAGGTGGCAGCTGGAGGCTTCTCATGCTGCTTTTTGCCGGAGAGAAGGGCCTGTAGCCGCCATCTCTTTGTCAGCCAGAACCAAGCTGGGAGTGGCCGCAGCCTGTCCCTTTATGATCCCCCCCCATGGTGGCAGCCTGAGGCAGGCAACCTCCAAGGACAGGCAGGGTTGTGACCTAGCCCCTGCTGAGGCTCCACAGAGCTCACCATTGGGCTCAGCGGGGTGGACCACTGCACTGCAAAGGAGAGGCCGGCGCAAGGGATCTACGAGGAGCAGGGGAAAAGGAAAAGCCCCTTCCCTTGCGCCGGCCGCTCCTTTGCCCATTTTGACATTGAAGCCCCACGCCATGGAGCTTTTACCCCGCCACCCCCCAGATGCTCCAAGCATTTCTTTGCCTACCTTATTTCCAGCTCCATCACGTTTCTTCTTGAAATTCACTCAATCAATTCCAACTTCGTGAGAAGTTGGAATTGATTGAACTTTTTTTTAGGGAAACTTTCATTTCCTTGCACACGATGGTGAGAAGGGGTAAGAAACACAATGGAGCTGGAAATAAGGTAGGCAAAGAAATGCTTGTGGAATTTGGGGAAAGCGAGGGCATCTGGGTGGTGGTGGGTGGGAAAAACTCTTCTGCCCACGAAGAGAAGAAGGGAAGAAGCTTCTTCCCTTCCCTGCAAAGAAGGCAGGTAAACATTGCAGGGCCGCGTGCGTAGGGGAGTAGGGAAGGAAGGAAGACAGTGCGGAAGACAGGAAAGGGAAGCTCCAGGGAC